>JAJPUD010000743.1:453131-477011 GCA_023553655.1 Myrmecobius fasciatus | reverse complement strand
TTTTTTTTTTTTTTTGCAAAGGTCAATGTTGAAAGGTCACTCATGTTTTGTAAATAAAAAGCTTTATAAAAAAAATAAAAAAATAAACTCTATATTTGATATGGACAATACCATCAACAAGCTGAAGCATGAATGATGAGGGCCTGACTTGGAAAAGTCCTATCCCTTAATATTATCAAGAAAATTCCAAAATGGAGGGAAAACATGATTTAAATTTCTTTGTAGTACTAACTCAATTTTATATATAAAATCCTTAATCCAATTTTATAACTTATTACTCAAAGCCTATATTTCCATTGTACACATTTGGAAGCCAAACACAACACACATACACACACACATCCATATGCCAGCCTTCAGATTCTTTACAATCTATTCTTGTTAATTTCTCAAAGTTTGTTACTCCATTTAATTCAAAAAACATTTTTCATCCTTATCCTCATATTACCTTAAATAATAAAATATTCCAAAGATTTAATCTTATTTGCTGAAGCAATTGGGGTTAAATGACTTGTCCAGGGTCACACAGTTAAGAAGTATTAAGTGTCTGAGACCAGATTTGAACTCAGGTTCTCCTGACTTCTGGGCTGATGCTCTATCCACAGTGCCACCTAGCTTCCCCAAAGGTTTAATCTTATATAGAAATATATAACTGTAGAAAGGTGCTGTTAAGTCTAAGAGCTTATTTACTTAGTTATTTAGGATAGGTACTTGATCCCAAGTTAAGATTAAAAATAGTAAGATTTTTCATGTTTTCTCCATATTATACCAATACAGGTTTTTTTTAGTATTTAGTTACTAATTGATTTAGTATTGCAATAATGAGAACAAAAATGTCCATTGCTTACCTGTTTTGATTACAGAAATTTTCGGTACAAATAAAAAGACAAAGTTATGACAATATTAAGACTGTCTTTCCAAAGGCACAGACTGACATAAGCCACAATAAGGGAAAAACTCCCTTAATTCTTTTTTATTCCAAGTAAGAGTCATAGTTAACAGCCAATCATATGGCAAAAATCAACATTATTCACAGGATATATTAGCCAGACTCAGAATTAACCACATGGGAAGATTTTCTGATCATAAAGGAAATAGCAAAATGGGAATAAAATGGTGTTCTACCCTTTGATCCAGTAAAATTACTATTAGGTCTGTCTCCCAAACAGATTTTTTTAAAAGGAAAAGAACTTATATGTAAAAAAGTATTTAGAGCAGTTTTTTTTTCAGTGTGTCAAAGAAGGAAATTGAGAGGACTCCTGTCAATTGCAAATGGGTGAGCAAATTGTGCAATATGATTGGGATATAATATTATTGTGCTATAAGAAATGACTAACAGAACGTTTTCAGAAAAAGCTGTAGTGACTTACATGAAATGATGTAAAGTGAAGGAAGCAGAACTACAAGAACATCATACATAGTAACAGCAATATTACATAATGGCCAATTGTGAATGATTTAGCAATTCTCAGCAATAGCAATGTAAGAAAATTTTGAAGAACTCATGATGAAAAATGTTATTTACCTCCAGAGAAGAACTAATGGAGTCTGAATGCAGATTGAAGCATACTTTTAAAAAACTTTCTGTATTTTTCTTGATGTTTTTTATCCATTTTTTTCACAATATAACTAATGTTTTACATAATCTAATATGTAGAGCCCATATCAAATTGTTTGTCATGCAGTGGCGGGAGGAAGGGAAGGAAAGTAGGAAAAATTTGAAACTCAAAATTTCATAAAACAAATATTAATATTATTTGCATGTAATTGGAAAGAATATATAAAAAAGAAACCACGGGGCAGCTAGGTGGCACAGTGGATAGAGCACCAGCCCTGAAATCAGGAGGACCTGAGTTCAAATCTGGTCTCAGACATGTAACATTCCCTAGCTGTGTGACCCTGGGCAAGTCACTTAAACTCAATTGCCTCAGCAAAAATAGAAAAATAAAGAAATAAAAAGAAAAAAGAAACCAGTAGAATAGAAATTCATTGAGGGCAGGGACTGGAATATAATAGGTAATTCATATCTGCTTGTTGTTTGATTTTTAGAAAGGACATATAACAATAGAGAAAACTAGTGAAGATTTTATCTTTGCCTATGCAAGGTTATCCCCTCATTTTTTTTTCTAGGCACAGACATCCACCTATAGGAATTCACAGACTAAACTCTCTTCAGACAGCACATAACATTTCTCTTGAATGGTGGACTTTGGCTTAATGCCAATTCAGATAATCATCCCTGAAATAAAAACTCAGAACAAATAAGAGATCCAAGAGTTTTTATCTTAAATAGAAAAATGTCACTAATCATAACCTAGGATTAGGTTATATTTCTTATGCTGTAATAACACTTAATAATGAGGATTTATAAGATCACTTTATATATCCTACATTTATGAATTAGTAATAACTACATTCCTGAGTTTCACACAGATGGGATATATTATAAAGGATTCAAAACTCCAGAAAAATGTTGAATACAGTAATCGTCCAATCGGTATTACCTATTAACCTTTATGGAAAAAAATGAAAGCCAAGGTCTATTGTTACTAAATTGACTTAAAGATGTAACTTCAATTAACAAGTATAATTCCATAATTTTCATAAATAATAGCCAAAAAATTCTATCAGATAAAACTCATTCTTTATTATAAGCAAATTTGTAAGTTTTCCCACTTTGACTAGTAATGGTCCTACTCCCTCAAACTGCATTACTTTAGATTACAACATACAGTCAGCATGGATGATAAGATTTTAAAACCCTGCCCAAATGGAAACTCCTAAAAACTTCACACTTAGGGACAACTTAAGAGATCTTTGCTACTTCCCTCTCCTCCTACAAACAGTAAACTATCCATCTTAAAGCAAAATATATCCAATTAAATACTTAACAATTTTCAAATATTTTAAACAGTTCAATTCATAGTCTAATAGCATCAAAATTAAAAGAAAACAGTTTTCTAGTAGAATTTCTAATATAATGGTTTCTCAAACTTCATAATTCGAGAAAAGTTAAGAGCCTAAAAATAACAAACAATATTATGGATTCTAAAACTTCAACACAAAACATTTTGTCATTCAAATAATCAATTCATTGAATGTATTCTTGATATAGAATGCATTCCTCATATAGGAATCACCCCCTCATGTAGGAATCACCCCCTCATATAGAAATCACATAGTTTGACATTCTATATTAATTTCAATCAAAATCTAGTATGCAATACTTACATTTAATAAATTAACAATAGCTAGCATTTATATAGTGCTTATCTTGTGTTAAGCACTTTACAATTATCATATTGCTTGCTCCTCACAACAATCCTGGAGTCTCCCCTGGATACATAGGGTTTTTTTTATTATCCCTTTTACAGATGAGAAAACTGAGGTAAATGAAGAAGTTACTTGTTTAGTCACACAGTTAATAAATTTCTAAGGCTGGATTTCAAACTCAGATTTTCCTGATCCATATATTTTCAAAACATATTGCCTTAATGTTAAATAGCAAATGTATTTTGCACTAAAGTTCTGATTTACCACAATTATCCTATTAAAACCACATTATAATTTAGTTTCAGACTAAATTTCAACCATATTAAATCTGGATATACAACCACAAATGTTAACTTTCAAAATTTCAATTCCCCAAAGGGCCTTTAGCTGCCAACACCTCCAAATTATAGAACCCACTATTTTTAGTTATCTCACTTTTATTCTTGGTCACAGTCCAGGTTTCACAATATGGAAAGCAAATCAGACACTAAGGGTCTCTTTAAAACTCTTTAGATTCCTTTAAAATTACCCAGTGAGCCAAATCAATGTTTTTGTATTCTAATATAACCCCTCCATGATCACAGTGAATAATGGCCTCAAATCAATGCCAGTTTTTTTACTTCCTTAACTTTATCTTCTTTCCCTTTCTTTTTTTCTTCTTCTAAAGATCCTTATGATTTAGTTGAGTGCCATGATCTTGGGTGCTCTGGGAAATGTGGATTGTATGGAGATCCTTTACAAACTGGTACGTCTAGTAGACATGGCAATGAAGGGTAATCTCAGTTTAAAAGTCCCATCACACAACACTAATAATTTTGTGCCCAGATTCTAAATTTTCAAGTCTGGTTTTTAGCATGTGTAGCTGACAATAATCAAAGATTACATATTTATCTGGCCAAATTTGTTTCCCATAATTGTCTCTTTACTGTGACAATTCCCTATTAAATATTCCCAGGTTAACTGGCAGTTTTCCTTTTCCCCAAGCTTTTAATAGCTTGCCTAAATGGTAAGGGACTTCCTCTGGCCTGATCTCATAATAATGTCAATATTCCTTGCCTTTCTGTACCTTAACAATCAATGGTAGACAAAACCACCTACTCCGTATTGCCTTCTTCATGCAATGCCACTTTTTTATCTTCATGCACAAATATGAGAAAAGTCAGATTTGAATCAGAAGGACTTATCCTTCCTGAATTTGAGCAGTTAATTCTCTGACCACTTCATAACAGAGTAACTGCTGAAAGAATCCAGTCTGACCCATGATCAGACAAAAGTCTGAGGGCTGGCTATAGAGATGGTGGACTCACCCAGTAGTAGTCACATGAGTGAGTGGTCTGTTGGTGGTTGCCGGGATTATTAAAAATAATCTTGGTTTGGGATTTGCCCTGATCAATAAGGCAAACTCAGGAGATTTTTTTAAAGTTTGTGAACATATCAAAATGTGTTAAGTAGATGAAGTGCGTTCTAGACCCCAGCTTCTTAAATTATCGGTCATGATCCCATATGTCTCAGCTGAATGTGGGACTTGTAAAATTATGATTTATTATCAGTAAATGTTTGGTTTATATGCATATATGCCAAAGGTCACATAAAAATTTTCTGGGTAAAAAGGAATCATGAGTGGAAAAAGTTTTAGAAATCCTGTTCTAAACATTCCCTTTATTAGACTGTTTTTCTGTTTGACTTTCAGCTCAGCTTTTATGCTGTCTGGAATTTTCTTTGCTGTATTAGACCATTGTTCTTTTGGTTTAGGCTTCTTTATTACCAAGATCACCCTTTACTCATTGAGAAAAGACATAGATCCATAGTTTTAAATCTACAGAGTCTTTCCCAGCTCTGCCTTCTTGGCTGGCATATGATCAATGTCCATCTTTAAGGCAGTATATGGCAGTACAGAAAGGCAGTGCCTTTTTTACCCATAGTTCTTAGGTACTTTCTTAGACCATTCATTGCTGGATTAGGGCTAGGGTGAGAAAATCCACCTATCTTATGTTGAATAAGCAAACACTAAATCCTGATAACTAAGGCTTAACTAGACAAAGCACATTTGTCCAAAAATCATAAAATTATTATGAGGTTCAGAGTTCTTCAGTTATCAACTTCAAAGTTTATAGTTGGTAAAATGCAAGTGAACATCTGGGGAAAAGGGATCTGCAGCTGACTTTGCCCTAGATCAATGGATTTTTCTCTAAATTGTATCTGTGTCTCACATCTTTGTCTTTTTAAGTTGTGAAAACTGCCATAGTCTGAAAAGGAGATACCATTAGACTTAAACTTTAACCAAGTATTGACAAAAACATCTCATATTCTCCTTACAGAGAAAATGGAGAGATATTGACCGAATATTACAGCTTTGTAGATATATTGAATAACTAGCTTAAAATATAGTTGTTAATAATGAGTCAATGGCAACTTGGACAACAGTCTCTAATGGAGTACCTCAGGCATCTGTCACTTAACTTTGTACTAGTCAATCTTTTCAATGACTTGGATAAAGCAAGATATGATATACTTGCGCAAAGGATGGAGATTGGAAGAATTTATTTCTAGGCAGTACATTTCAGAAGCATCATAGACAAACTGGAAATTTAGTTAAATGAACTTATATTTAACATATAGAAGAGAACACTTAAGAGGGATGTGATACTTATCGTACAAATGTAAAAGACTACACAGCAGAGGAAGCCCAATTGGTCTGCTTGGCTTTGAAGAGCAGACCTAGGAGGAGTCTGTGGAAGTAGAAGGAGAACGAAAAGAAAAATTTCCTAACATTTAGAGCTGACTAAAATTGGAATGGACTGCCTCAGCAATTAGTTTATTCTCAAACTCAAATAGAAATGGGGACCATTAATCATACATAAAAATCTCTACTGGCTGAATACTGCCTTAGAAAACCATATATAACATTATATTTTATTGTATGTTTATTTATTTTTTGAAAAAAATTTCACAGCTACATTTTAATCTGATTCAGTCCACACTCAGTAATGTTGTGAGCTGCATATAGTCTATGGGCTACAAATGTCCTTGTGTTGCATTAGGAATATTTGTCATGTATGACTGAGAATAGGTAGCACTTGAGGTCCCTTTAGTCTTTAGAGTTTATGGTTCTTATGATCGTTAAAGTAAATGTTTTCTTTGATTTTTACAAACTCCAACAATATAAAACTTTTATAATGAGAACGCAATTTTTGGTACATTAACAGTTGTCCTGAGTAGTATACTTTTAAATAATAAATAACCTATATCATTCCTCTTCACCTATGAACTAAAACTTCATATTTCTTATTTACATGCATCAATAGCTTAAAACCTACTATTGATTAGTTTTGGTATCTTGTATAAGCATGTTTAAAATTGAAACACATGAAGGGAGCAGCAATTTTATTATTAGTTAGAACATGGAATAAAAACATATTAACTTAAACCTGCAATGCTCTTACCCCCACTCCCCTTTGCTATGTGAAATTTCCCAGGTGGTTTGAATGGATCCAGGTTTTCGATGAGAAATTGAAAACAATCATCCCAATACCAAGAGCAGTCTGAGTTCAAGGAGTAAATGCCCAAATTGGAGCAAAAGGATCCAAAGATGAATTTAATCTGCGTCTGAATACTTCTACTGGATTTTGCTAGCTGGCTAGGACTAGCTATGAATCTGACTCTCAAAAAAAAAAAAAAAAGAGCTGAAGTACCCTTTGAGGTTATGGCTGAAAGAATGTAAACCTCCCTTTGGAAGGAACAAGCCACATAGCAGCTGGAATTCAATTAAATAATAGCAGATAGCAGAGAACAGCATAATACTTGGAAAAGGTACCCTAGAGCCAAACAGATGACAATGCTACAAAGGACAAGCAGATGTAAACATTGTGGAGAGAATGTCTTAGCAGTACCTATAATTATCTTCCAAATCAAGAAGTGTCTTGATGACATTTCGGAATGAATGAAACCAGTACCTCTGTAAGGAGAGCACTGAATATCAGTGTCAGAAGTGGAGATGTTCCTACTGAGGCACAACACTAGGAGCATGCCTTTCCTCTTCTATATAGATATTCCATATATTTGTGTGCTTCAGAACATATGTATTTCTTGGTTATACATGTTCCCAACATATGTTCTCTCTCCTAGTAATGGGATGGAGACCTCTGAAAGAATGTGCTCCCGTGAATGGGGGGGAGGAAGTTGCCTTGTAATTTATTCTGCTATATTGTGTATCCTTGGGCAAGTTTATTTAATTTTGAGGGCCCTTGGTTTCCTTATTTATAAAGTTGAGGTTGTTGTCATAGAGGCCTTCTGTAATTCCCTATTATGAACTTAAATTGGAATTGTCTTTTGTTTTGTGTTCTTATATCCTCTGGTTTACCTGGTAAAAGAAATATTGGTGGGGACTCATGTACTGGGGTTTTTTGAATGGATGTTTGCTCAGTGTGTGTTTTGAGCCTGAGGTAGTTTTTGTGGGGTACTTCAATGGAGGGGTGGGCATATTTGGGCTAAGAAATTAAATTTGCTTTCTAGAGAGACCCTTTATTTGCATGTTTACATGTTTCATTACTATACAGCATAATAGGGTTAATTTTAGGGCTGGGAATACTTGAATGGAGGGGGGGGATTTCTAGTAGAAGAAGAAGTGAGAAGATAGTATAATTTAAAAAAATTTGTCTAGTACACTTTTCCTAATATCAACCTTGAAAGGTCCATTGTAAAGTATTTCTTATTTCATTTTTTATAGATAATCAAGTCAAAATTCAATAAGGTTAGGTGACTTCCCTAAAGTCTCACAATTAGGGAATTTGGAGGATATATTTGAATTCAGGTTTCCTAATTCCAAGGTCAGCAAATTTTCTGTTCTGCTACATTTCTGCTTCTTGAACAGCCAATAAGAGAACTCCACTGAGAGTTCTGGGTTGATTTTTTTCTTATAGAAAAAAAAATAGATCAACATCTTATGTCATATACCAAGTTAAGGTCAAAGTAGGTACATGAATTAGATATTGAGAATGATACCATAAGCAAATTAGAATAGCATGGAATAGTATATTTGTCAGACTTATAGAGATGGGAAGAATTTATGACCAAAAAGAAATAAGCATTATAGGATGTAAAATTGATCATTTTGATTATATTAAGTTAAAAAAAGATTTTTATAGAAATAAAACTAACACAAGCAAGAATAGAAGGAAAACAGAAAACTGAGGAAATTTTTACTATCTCTGATAAAGTCCTCATTTCTCAAATATATGGAGAACTGAATCAAATTTATTAGAGTACAAGAATATTCCCAATTGATAAATGATTAAAGGATACAAACAGGTAGTTTTCAAAGAAATAAAAACTACGTATGAAAAATTTTTCCAAATCATTATTGATTAGAGAAATGCAAATTAAAACAACTCTGAGATACATCTCACTCAACAAATTGGCTAATATAACAGAAAAGAAAAATGACAAACATTGGAGGAGATATGGGAAATTTGGAAAATCAATACATTGTTGGTAGAATTGTGAACTGATTCAAATATTTTGGAGAGCAATTTGGAACTATTCCCAAAAGACTATAAAATTGCAGACCAATTCCAATGATACCACTACTAGATCTATATCCCAAAGAAAATTGTTTTAAAAAGAAAAGGATTATTTGTACAAAGATATTTATAGCAACTCTTTTTATGGAGGCAAAGTATGGAAGTTGAGGGAATCACTGAACAATTTGTGGTATATGACTGTAATGGAATACTATTGTACTACAAAAAATGAGGAACAGGTTGACTTCAGAAAAAAATTGAGACTTTCACAAACTAATGCAAAGTACAGTGAAGAGAACCAGAAGAACATTATATATTATAACAACAACACTGTAACATAATTGACAGCAATTCTCAACAATACAATGACCCAAAACAGTTCCAAAAGACACATGCAATCCACCTCCAGGGAAAAAAACCTGATGGTATCTAAATACAGATTGAAGCACACTATTTTTCACTTTATTTTTTTCATGTTTTTTTTCCTTTTGATCTATGTCTTCTTTCACATGACTAATATGAAAATGTATTTTACATAATTGCACATGTATAACATATTAAATGGCTTATCATCTCAGGAAACAAAAAAGGGAAGGAAGGGAGGAAAGGAAAATATTCAAAACCAATATTTAAAAATAGTAAATATTTAAAATTGTCTTTTCATGTAATTTGGGAAAAATAAAATATTATTAAAAATAAAATAATGCCTCTGTATAATTGAATACAGAAATGTACACAAAAAGTGGTTTAAAAACTTATTGTCTTTGAAACTAAGATGTGTTTGTATCAGTGTATGTAGGAGGGAGAGAGAGATAGAAGGATGAAGGGAGGGAGGGAGGGAAGAAGGGAAAGGAAAGGCAAGGGAGTGGAGAAAGGGAGGGGAAGGATGGAAGAGGGGAAGAGAAAAAGATAAAAAGAGAAAGGGGGAAAGAGGTGTTTGAAAACTTGGTGTATGCAGTTGGTTCTAGTTTTGAATCCCCATAATTGTGGCAAGGATTGTATTCATAAGAGAGTCATTTCCCAGTTTCATTATTGGATTCCTTTAAAACATTTTAATTATAAATTTGTATTTAATATTGAATATGTGGAATCTATAACATATGGGAGGCATATGTGCACCCTTTATTCAGTTCTTTTAGCTTCTTGGGTTAAGAAATCTTAGGATTATTTTTTTCTGTCTCTTACTGGTTTTGGATTATGCATCCCTCTGGGCCCAGATAATTGTGGTTTATCACTAAGGTCAGCTGCATCTACCATCTTTTAATAATATTATATATAACTATGCAAGGGGAAAATAAATTTAAATTATTCTATTACATATTCTGTTTGGTGGGTTTAGGAAATAAGTAAACGTTATTGTTTCTGAACCATAAATAGTCTGATATTCTGTAATGTTCTTGGAGGCCTTACAGTTTCTCTGATAAAGAGAACATGAAAGATATCTGGAAATACCCTGTCTGTACTATTCCCTTATTCAGGACTGATTTTGTTTCCACAAACCTATTTTAACCCAAATTCCTTTTGTTTAACATGTAGAACACTGTAATAGGAATCAGAAGACCAAAAAAACGAGACTCATTTTAGACTATGTAGGGTAGGCACTTACTAAAGAATGAGCCCTTATCAACACATTATAGTATTTATATACTATTCAAGAGTCACAAAGTCAAAAAAGAAAAAGCTTAGAGCAGTTCTCCTACCTCATAAACAAATTAGTACAATTTACCTCTTGTAGTGGTAGATAGGAAGGATATCACCAGGATAAAATTTATAAAGGAGTGGGTAAACTAGCTGTCAAAGGAAGTGAAGAGTTTGGCAGTTATCACCCAGTCAATTCTTGGCATATTCTTTTTTTTCTTTATTAAAACTTTTTATTTGCAAAACATATGTATGGGTAATTCTTCAACACTGACCCTTACAAAGCTCTCTGTTACAAATTTTCCCCCTAGTCCCCATCCCTCCCCTAGATGGCAGGAAATCTACTACATGTTAATTATGTTAAAATACTTGACAAATTGAAATATGTATACATATTTCCACACTTATTGTTGTGCAAAAAAAAATCGTGTCTACCAGAAAAAAAATTAGAGAAAGGAAACACAATGCAAGCAAACATCAATCGAGAGCATGAAAATGTTATGTTGTGGTCCACATTTCATATCCCTCTCTCTGGGAGATGGCTTTCTTCACTGAACAATTGGAACTGGTTTGAAACATTTCATTGTTGAAGAGAGCCAGGTCTTGGCATATTCTTGATGACTGGCATGTTCATTTACTAATTGCTCAATTCTTGATCTCTAAATCTTGTGAATTTGATCATGTATATATATGTACATATTCATATATATATTCAGCATTTACTTTGAACTCTTTTTCAAAATTATATGGATTTGTGACAATTCTCTTTATTTTATTTCTATTCTGAATTAACATTGTTCATCTTTTTATTTTGGCAATTTGGTTTTATTCTCTCTTTTTTCTTGATCAGGTCATCTAATGGTCTATCAACTTTGTTAGTTTAATCAATTAAACAATTTATTATTTTTAAAAAGTTTCTCTATTTTACTCTAGTTTTCAAGATTTCTTTTTTTGCACTTATTTTTAATTTGTTACCTTAACTTCTAGTATTTTAATTACATCTTATTGATCCTCTTTTTTCCCTTTTGTTAAAGTTTCCATTGAAATGCATTTTCATGAAATGTTGTCTCATGGCTATAATTATCATTAATGTAATTATTCTATTATCTTCATTTACATTCTCATTAATTAGGGTGTCATTTAGTCCATATTTAGACATGCTTTTTTATTTGTATTTTCATGATTGTCATTTAATCATCTTCTGATATGTGAGGATCATATTATTTCTGTTTTTTGATATTTGCCTAAAATTCATTTATACAGAAAGCCAATTTTTGCAAATATTCTATAGGATGTGAAGGAATGTGCACATTCTTTAATATTTCCATTCAGCAGTTATAGTAGATCAATCATTTTCCTACTAATCTATTCAATTCTATCCCCCTCCCCTTGTTTAGCTATTAGTTTTATCTTTCTCTAAGATAGTAATGCTACTGTCTCTTCCTAATATTGTTAGTCTTTGTCTCTGCAATTTCCCTGGATTTATTAAAAATTTTTATTCTACATACTTGCTGCATGTATTTGATGATACTATTTTTATTGTTCATAATAAATTTTAGTACAAAATAGTTTTAGTATATCTTGAGATTATCAGTCTTTATTGTTGCCTTATTTGAAATTCTGATAGCAACTTCTGCTTTTTTTAGAGTTGTATGAAGGATAAGAGATTGTGATCCATCCTCTCATTTTTACTCTGCATGTATTTATATGTTCAAAATGAATTTCTTTAAAACTGAGAATTTTTTAAAAATCATTCTTTCATTCTTTCATTGGGTTGTGGAATTTAGTTCATTTGCATTTAAAGACAATTGTTATGTTTGTATTAAATACTTTTGTATATGTGTATGTATATAAACTCTTTTAAGACTGTACTTAGCCGACTTTTTTCCTTTGTACATATCTGATTCCAGTATTCTTTCCCCAATTTGTCACTTTAGTACTCAATGAAATTATAATTAGACTTGGTAATGAAAGTCTCTCTCTGTTTCTCTCTGTCTCTGTTTCTCTACATCCCTCTTTCTTTAATTCTCTCTCCTTTTCTTTTCTCTTCTCCTTTTACAAGATTTCATTTGTTGAAATCATTAATCTCATTACCTCCCAAGGATTCAATTATCATTTTCATGCTGATGATTCTCAAATTTACTTATATAGTTTTAATCTGTTTCCTAACTTGCAGATTTGTATTTCCAACTGTCTAATAAACATTTCAAACTGGATGTTACATTGATATCTTAATCTGAACATGTTCAACAATGAATTAATTCATTTTCTTTCTTCCTTCTACCCCCACTTCATCATCCATAATATCACTTATTCTCTATCTTATATAAAAGCCCACTTTTCCCTTCTGTCACTACTACCCCACTGGTTCAGACCTTCATTACTTCATGCCTGGACAACTGCAATAGCTTTCTGGTTGTCCTGCTTGCTACAAGTATCTCTCCATACTACAAGTATCTTCCACTCATCCAGCAAAGTGATCTTTTTAAAGCACAAGTCTGACTATGTTCTTAACCTTTTTCACTCTTTCAATAAATTCTGAGTTTTCCTGTCACCTTTAGGATCAAAAATAAAATTTTCACAATCTGTCTCTCTCCTATCCAGTCCTTTTACCCTTTAGTTTCCACCTATGATCCCCCAACTTATATACTTCAATATGCAGTGTCACTGGCCTCCTTGCTTTTTCTTGCTCAAATCACTCTGACTTTCCCTCCAAGAATTTTTACAAGCTTTCCGCCATGACTAAAATACTCTCCCCCCATCTTTACCTTCTGGCATTTCTGGAATCCTTCAAGTCCCTAAAATCCCACCTTCCTTAAAAATAATTTCTAGGTATGATTTCCTCAAACCCTATGCAGTTTTTCTTTTTTTGTGATCATTTAAAGTTACAGCTGTAATCCTTTGAATACTTCTTTGGAGCCTAGCTTCAAATTAAACATTCTTTCTTTGTAAAACTCATATGTATACTTCCTTCTTATAGTTTTTTTTACTATATTTAATTACTCTCTTTTTGGTTCTGATATTTTCACATTTCAATTGTAAATCTCTGTCAGAGAATCCATTCTATTAAAGAATATCTTGTTTATTCTAAATATTCTCTACTCTCTTGTTAGATATTTCTTTCCCAAGAGTTGTAATTTTCTCCCTCCCTATCTCAGCCTCCCCAAGACAGCAGCAATTTGATATAGGTTAAATATATGCTATCCTTTTAAAACATATTTCTATATTTGTCATATTGTATAAGAAAAAAATTGGCCCAAAAGGAAAAAAACACAAGAAACAAATAAACAAAAAAGGTGAAAATACTATGCTTCAATACACATTCAGTCTCCATAGATCTCTCAGGATGTGCTTGGAGAGAGCCATGTCCATCAGAGTTGATCATCATGTATTATTGCTGTTGCTGTGTATAATGATCTCCTGGTTCTGCTGGTTTCACTCAGCATCAGTTCATGCAAGTCTCTCCAGGCCTCTCTGAAATCATCCTGCTGGTCATTTCTTACAGAGCAATAATATTCCATAACATTCATATACCATAATTTATTCAGCCACTCTCCAATTGATAGGCATCCATTCAGTTTCCAGTTTCTAGCCACTGCAAAAAGGGCTGCCACAAACATTCTTGCACATGTGGGTCCCTTTCCCTCCTCTAAGATCTCTTTGGGATATAAGCCCAATAGAAACACTGCTGGGTCAGAGGGTATGCACAGTTTGATAACTTTTTGAGCATAGATCCAAATTGCTCTCCAGAATGGTTGGATCTATTCACAGCTCCACCAGCAATGTATTAGTGTCCCAGCTTCCCCACATCCCCTCCAGCATTCATCGTTATCTTTTCCTGTCATTTTAGCCAATCTGACAGGTGTGTAGTGGTACCTCAGAGTTCCCTTAATTTGCATTTCTCTGATCAATAGTGATTTGGAGCAACTTTTCATATGACTAGAGATGGTTTTAATTTCATCATCTGAAAATTGTCTGTTCATATCCCTTGACCATTTATCTAGTTTTATTTGTACAGAAACTTTTTAACTTAATATGATCAAAATTATCCATCTGGTGTTCAATTAGGAGTTCCAGGTCTTCTTTGGACATAAATTTATTCCATCTCCACAGGTCTGAGAGGTAAACTATCCTATGTTCCTCTAATTTGCTTACGATATCACTCTTTATATCTAGATCATCAACCCATTTAGATCTTATCTTGGTGTGCGGTGTTAGGTATGGGGCAAGCCCTAATTTTTTTCCACACTAGTTTCCAATTTTCCCAGCAGTTTTTGCCGAATAGTGAGTACTTATCCCAAAAGTTGGGGTCTTTGGGTTTATCAAACACTAAATTGTTAAGGTTATTGCCTAGATTGTCCTGATATCCTATCCTATGCCACTGATCGACTGCTCTATTTCTCAGCCAGTACCAAACGGTTTTGATGACCACTGCTTTGTAATATAGTTTTAGATCTGGTACAGCAAGGCCACCTTCATTTGCTTTTTTTAAATTAATTCCCTTGAAATTCTTGACCTTTTGTTATTCCAAATGAACGTTGCTACTGTTTCTTCTAGATTTGTAAAATAATTTCTTGGGAGTTTGATTGGTATGCTACTAAATAAGTAGATTAGTTTGGGTAGTATTGTCATTTTTATTATATTCGCTAGGCCTACCCATGAGCACTTAATGTTTTTCCAATTGACTAGGTCTGATCTTATTTGTGTGGAAATTTTCTGAACTATTCTGTAGGTCCTTGGAATTGTTTTCTTGGGGGCATGTGTGATCTTCTATAATACTTTTATAATGCCTCTGGAAATTTTGAATAAATTTTCTCTGATATAACATACTTAGATGAACCTTTTCTATGATTTTTAAAAGAACTTCTCCTCCCCAGTTAAATTCTATCCATTTTCCTCAGTCATCCCATCAATTTTTCTATGATGTCTTTATTGTATACATGATTCTTTACCTAGGCCTAATATTATTTTTTCCCATTTCTCTTCACACTTTTTGCAGTCTGTCCACTTTTTTCTCACTTTAGATGTGTTGTACAGATCTATGAGATTCAAGGATTCAGGGAATCCACTTGGATTTGTTGAGTGTGTTCGTGAGAATTCTTTTCTGGGTTTTAGTTTGACTAAATGATCCCTGAGGTCCCTTCCAACTCTGCAATTCCAATATGTAGATGTAGCCTTTTTGACCACTTTGGATTATCACTTGTAGTGAAATTCTGGTACAATTAAATCAAAGTTTGGACATCTTTAGCAGAAAAGTGATCCATACATATGACTAGATTCCAAATGATTTCCTTTTCCTCCACCTCCCATCAAAGTAAAAACAAACAAACAAACAAAAAACAAAACAAATAAAAATGCAGTCAGATATGACATGAATAAATTCAATAAAGTTTTTTTCCACATAAAAATAAAATAAAATTCCATCACCTCCTTTATTTGTTATTCACATTTTCCTTGTATTACTAGCATTCTCTTTATCTTCTGTAAAATTTCAGTACAAATGCTGTCCCATCTCCTTATCACCCATTAGTTATTTTCCATCTATCATCTTTCTTTTTTCATTTTTTAATGATTTATTTCTTTTTGTAGGTTTTGTCATGACATTCTTCCATCAGGCATAAGAACATAACTCAAGTGTGTGCTAGTACTCCCAGGTATCCCCAATCCTTGTTCTTTTCATGCTTATGGTCTATATATTTTTTTTTAAAAAAAAAAACTTTTCTCAAATGGAAAAACATTAATTCATACTTCTTTCCATTCTCTTTCCTGATCTCCTCTATGCCTTCCACCTCTCTTGTTTTTCCTTCCTGTATTGATTAGAGTATTCTTCATCTTTCTAGATATTTTCCCTCTTTTTCACACTGACTCTTTCTATTCCTCTCCCTAAGCCCTATCTTGCTCTGACCCCTTCTTCCCTCCTCCATCTCACCACCTCCTATAAAGAAATAATTCCCAACAGTCTCCTCTTTTTTCTCAAATCTTTTTGCCTTGGCAATTTTCCTTCTCTTGAAATACATTAAAGTAGTCTTCCCTGGCTAGAGGGTCTAAAAAAGCATCAAAACCAGATGCTTTTATCCTGTTCCTTGGTGCCTTTGCTGTAGGTCGAGGAGCAAACAGCTGGCCCCTGGGAGAGTGTAGAAATACTAGTCTTTTTATTGGGAATGAACATCCCTTACTGACATCTGGTTTTTCAAGAAGGAGAATACCAACCATGAAATAGTGCTTGGGTGACATCCCTACTCTGAATTTGGGCCCCATCATATGATAGTGCAAAAGTGGGTCAAACTCTTGTGTCAGATATCAGGTCAGCATGTATAACTTTATTGATGCAAAAAAATCTGGAAATCACTGCAGTATGTAGTAATGAATAAAACACAAAGGAAGCAAAATAATTTCAATCATTGCATTACCCCATACCCTCATCCTCCCATTCCCAGCATAATACATAACATATACCTCATTTCAAATAGATAGTATGCCACCTCTGAAAAACAGATCCCTCTCCTCTGGGATTCTAACCTTCCTACTTCCTTAAGGATTCTTCCATAGTCTTTTACCATTAATTCCTTTAAATTCCTTTAAATTCATACATGGCTACCATCTTTGGTCTTGGAGTTTTGTTAATCCTTAGACAATCCAATTTATTCATGACTAGTTCTACTATTGATCTTGATTTTTTTAGGTATTTCTCTTTCCTCATCGTGGAAATTTATGTCTGTTTCTGGCATCTGTCCTCCATCCTTTGTGAATACTCAGGTGGAGAATTCATTTAATTTATTTTTTTTTGGTTTCTATTGCCCATAAATTTCCCTTGCCATCTCTTTAAGTCCCAGCTATCTCTCTCACTGACCTCTTATTCCTTATGTATTTAAAAATGTCTTATGTATCTTAATCTCTTCTATAATTTATCTTCCTTTCATCCTCCATGTTTGCTTGTCTTACCACTTTTTATACTAATTTCATTTCATTATCTGCAAAAGCCATTTTTTCAACTAATATTTTATACTTTGCCCAAGTCCCTTCCTTACCTCTTTGCTCTTTCTACCACTGACAGTCACCCAGAGCCCTCACCATCTCTCTCTCTCTCTCTCTCTCTCTCACACACACACACACACACAAACTAACTCCTGTATTTATTGCTATACATTTTCTGGAGGCTAATAATCATTTGTCTTTCATTTTTCCCCTATCTCTCCCATTCTATTGCTTTATCCTACTGTCATTCTCACTATAATTTCTCAAGCTCCTAAACTTCACATTTAAGATGATTTACTTCTGCTTCTGCCTCATATCAAATGACAACACAAAAATCAAGGCCACCCATGTTTTCCTTCTTTGCCTCTGTCTCTGACTCTTCTCTCTCTCTCTGGCTCTCCCTCATTCCTTCCCTCCCCCTCTATCTCTGTCTCTGTCTCTCTATCTCTGTCTCTTTCTCTTTGTTTCTCTCTCTCTCTCTCTCTCTCTCTCTCTCTCTCTTTCTCTTTCTGTATTCCTATCTCTGTCTGTCTGTCTCTCTCTATCGCTGAGTCTCTGTCTGTTTCTCTCTGTTTCTGTTTCTCTGTCCCTCTCTCTGCCTCCTGAACCCTGTTCTCAGAGGCACTAGGAGAAAACAGCTAGATTAATTCAGATTCCTATTCATCTTGTCAGAAATCACTGTTTAACCATATGGGACAACTTATTGCTCCAAATAAAATTTTACAATGTTTTGTTCCTCACAAGTTTTTCTTTCTTCAACATATCTTGAGTAAGCCCAAGATCCCTGAAGTATTCATGAAAATTCATTTTGTACATGGAAAATATTTCTTCCATTTATTTAGCTTTGACTTTTCAACAATGCTATATTGAGGTAAATGTTCTATCCATCCTTACTTCTATTTCTTCCCCCTCCCCCTTCAGATTGTCTCTAGTATTTTATGTAGAAGACTCTTCTATGTTTTTGTTGTTGTTTAAGTCATTTTCAATGATGTCTGACTCTGTGAATCCATTTGGGGTTTTCTTGGCAAAGAAACTGAAATGATTTACTATTTCTTTTTCTATGTCATTTTGCAGATGAAGAAACTGAAACAAACAGGATTATGTGACTTGCCTAAAGTCAAGAGCTAGGAAGCATTTGAGGCTGGATTTGAATTCAGATGTCCTCAACTGAGTTCGACATTTAATAGCTGTGTGACACTGTCAACTAACAACTTCCACTGGAGAAGGAAATAACAAACCGCTTGACTACCTTTGCTAAGAAAATCTCATGGACGGTATGGTCAATATGATCCATAGGGTCAAGAAGAATTGGATATGACTGAACAGTTTTATATATATATAACTCCTGATTGACCAAATAATCAGAAGACAAGTTCAATTCAGTTACAGTATTTAATTGAGTATTTATTAAGCATCTTCTATGTACAAAGAATTTGGAATACAAAGACTAACCAATTAATCTTTCCCAGCAATCAAAGAGCTTACTTTCAGCTTGGTAAAACTCGTAAATAGAAAGTATTAGTCCCTCCCCACTGCTGTACTGATGAGTAGGAACTTTTGGTCTGAAGATATAAAGAGGGGTGGGTGACATGGTACATCCACATCAGAAAGGGGGACATAATATGGCAGCCAGCTTTTCTTTGCTGGTGCCAGCTGTTGGGCGCACCCACCCTGCTCTGGAAGCAATGAGCTCACTTTAGTCAGAGAAGATTAGATGTCTCTATGAGAGAACAGAACAGCTTATGCTCATGTCCTTACGTCCTGAGTCACTCGTATTCCAAGACCATGATGTGTGTTATGAATCTTAGGCTCCAAGTTTCCCAAGAGTTTTTGTTTCTTTGTCTAAAAACTGGCCTTACTGGAAGTATGAGTTGAGAAAAAATAGACACTCCTTTGTCTGTTTGTAGCAAACTCACACACTGCTAACAGCTCCTATACTAATTCCTAGAAGAATTAGAAGAGTTAGAAGAATAGTGGATTTTTAGCTACTTTGTGAAGATTTTACTGATTTATGGTTACTAGCTATTATGTACTGTTTACTTGCTTATTGATTCTAAAAGATAGGGATTGGAATAATGACTTATGATTTCATTAGTTTAGGGAGCTCTCAAGTAAGGAAACTTCCTTTGTTCGCTTCTCCAATATATTTTGGGCAAGTCCAGAATTTTTAAATCCCTGAGGTATTCATGAAAATTCATTTTAAATGTGTAGAATATTTCTTCCATTTATGTAGACTTCACTTTTCAATAATGTTATAGAGAGTGAATACCATAATAATCCTTCTTCCTACCTCTATATGTATAAAATGAATTTTTATGAATACCCCAGAGTGAGATGGCATTGTAGCATAGAAGAGAGAGTAGAAGAGCTAATTATTTACACCGTAGAGTCAGGCAAGAGGAGCCCCTTCAAGTGAAAATTAGGCACACCCTAATCAGGATCAGAGCTTCATTCAATCATTTCTCTTTAAAAATTATCTTTTAGGGGCAGCTCTAGGTGGTGCAGTGATTAGAGCACCAGCCCTGAAGTTAGAAGGACCTGAGTTCAAATCTGGTCTTAAACACTTCCTAGCTGTGTGACCCTTGGCAAGTCACTTAACCCCAATTGCCTCAGCAAAAAGCAAAAAAAAATTATCTTTTATTTTCTAAGATAACTTTGATTTCTATATATATTCTTCTACCCTACCCCACCCTAAACTTCCTGGTCTACCTTTTCTTGTAATAAGTTTCAAAAGAAGGGAAAAGATAGTTTCTCAAAATTAACCAATACATAAACAATTTGACAGTATATGCAACATTCCACATCCATAATTCTCACCTCTAGGGGCAAAAAAGGAGAAATGTTCATTTTCTCATCATTCTTCATAACCAATTGATTAATTAAAAAAAACAGTCCTTGCTCTGCTTACAGTCTATTGTGGGAGATCATATAAAGATAACTACACATTATTTCACAAATAAGACCAAGATAAGTTAAATCAGTCTATAGTTGACTGTCAACAAGCATTTAAGTGCCTACTATGTATAGTTATATTTTTAGTGGCTAGAGTGCCAGGGATGGAGGCAGGAAGACTCATCTTCATGACTTCAGATCTGACCTCAGATACTTAATAGCTTTATGACTTTGTGCAAATCAATTAACCCCATTGGTCTCAGTTTCCTCATCTGTAAAATGAACAGGAGAAGGAAATGACAAACCATTCTAGTAACTTTGCCAAGAAAACCCCAAATGGGGTAACAAAGAGTCATACATGACAAAAAAACAACCATAGCATATGCCAAGCACTGTGTTATGTACTGGGAATACAAAGAAATGTAAACACAGTACTTGCACACAAATAGCATCTGTACCAAAAAGGTTAAATTGAATATAAATAACTAAATTTTTAAATTTAAATTTTATTTATTTTTTGTTATATTTTAAGTTCTGAACTGTCTCCCTTCCTCCCCACTCCACTAGAGAAGGCTGCTATTTAACACAGATTTATAAATATATGTAAAACCATAATGTATAACTCCATTTATCATTTCTTTCTTTGGAGGTGAATAGCATCTTTTTTCATGGGTCCTTTGTTGTTGATTTGAGTATTTAGCATTCCACCACAATCATATACTACAATTTATTCAGCCATTTCCAAATTGATGGGGATCCTCTTAATGCATGGTTCTCTGCAACCAAAAAGAAAGCTATATATTTTTTTTAAATTTTATTTTATTTGCATAACATATGTGTGGGTAATTCTTCAACAATAACCCTTACATAGCTTTCCGTTACAAATTTTTCCCCCCAACTTCCCCACCCCTTCCCTAGATGGCAGGATATCCACTACATGTTAATTATGTTAAAATATTGGCAAATCGAATATATGTATACATATTTCCAAACTTATCATTGTTGTGCAAGAAAAATCTTATCTACACAAACGATATATCAGATAAAGGAAACACAATGTAAGCAAACATCAATCAAGGAGTATGAGAATGTTATGTTGTGGTCCACATTTCGCATCCCTCTCTCTGGGTGTATATGGCTTTCTTCAGTGAACAATTGGAGGTGGTTTGAAACATATCATTGTTGAAGAGAGCCATGTCCATCAGAATTAATTGTCATATAGTACTGTTGTTGCCGTGTATAATGATCTCCTGGTTCTGCTCATTTCATTCAGCATCAGTTCATGTAAGTCTCTCCAGGCCTCTCTGAAATCATCTTGCTGGTCATTTCTTACAGAACAATAATATTCCATAATGTTCATATACCATAATTTATTCAGCCATTCTCCAATTGAAGGGCATCTATTCAATTTCCAGTTTCTAGCCACTACAAAAAGGGCTGCCACAAACATTCTTGCACATGTGGGGCCTTTTCCTTTCTTTATGATTTCTTTGGGATATAAGCCCAATAGAAATGCTGCTGGGTCAAAGGGTATGCACAGTTTGATAACTTTTTGAGCATAGCTCCAAATTGTTCTCCAGAATGGCTGTATCCGTTCACAGCTCCACCAACAATGCATCAGTGTCCCAGCCCTCCCACAACCCCTCCAACATTCATCATTAACTTTTCCTGTCATTTTAGCCAATCTGACAGGTGTGAAGTGGTACCTCAGGGTTGTCTTGATTTGCATTTCTCTGATCAACAGTGATTTGGAGCACCTTTTCATATGACTATAAATAGTTTTAATTTCATCCTCTGAAAATTGTCTGTTCATATCCTTTGACCATTTATTGATTGGAGAATGGCTTGAATTTTTATAAATATGAGACAGTTCTCTATATATTTTTGAGATGAGACCTTTATCAGAACCCTTGAATGTAAAGATGATTTCCCAGTTTATTACTTCCCTCCTAATCTTGTCTGCATTGATTTTGTTTGTACAAAAACTTTTTAACTTAATATAGTCAAAGTTATCTATCTGGTTTTCAATTAAGAGTTCCAGTTCTTCTTTGGACATAAATTTATTCCATCTCCAAAGGTCTGAGAGGTGAACTATATTACATTCCTCTAATTTACTTATAGTATCACTCTTTATATCCAGATCATGAACCCATTTAGATCTTATCTTGGTATGTGGTGTTAGATGTGGGTCAAGCCCTAATTTCTTCCACACTAGTTTCCAGTTTTCCCAGCAGTTTTTGTCAAATAGTGAATACTTATCCCAAAAGCTGGGGTCTTTGGGTTTATCAAAAACCAAATTGCTATAGTTATTGCCTAGTTTGTCTTGTGATTCTATCCTATTCCACTGATCGACTACTCTATTTCTTAGCCAGTACCAAATGGTTTTGATGACCGCTGCTTTATAATATAGTTTTAGATCTGGTACAGCAAGTCCACCATCGTCAGCCTTTTTTTTCATTAATCCCCTTGAAATTCTTGACCTTTTGTTTAAGAAAGCTATATTTTTGAGCTTGAACGTTCTTCTTCTTTTTCCATGATCACCTTGAGAAACAGATCTAATAGTGGTATTTCTATGTCAAAGGGTCTACATAGTTTTATAATTATTTGGGCATAATTCCATATTACTTGACGAAATAATTGTTTCAATTCACAGTTCCACCAATAATGTATCAGTGTCCCAATTTTTCCACTTTCCCTCCAACACTTATCATTTCCCACTTATATAACTTTAGCCAATTTGATAGGTGTATAATAACATCTGGTTTCTAATCTAGTCCTCTTTCAATTAGTCTGCATTACCTCCAGGTTGATAGCTGGAATGTATATTTTTAAATCATCTGGATCAATGTCATCTGTTATATCATATACTTCTATTTAATTTTAGGCAACTAGGTAGCACAGTAGCTAAAACTCTGGAATCAGGAAGATGAGTTCAAATCCAGTCTCACTTAGCTGTGTCTGAGACTGGATTTGAACTCATCTTCCTTATGACTATGGACAACTCACTTAATTTGTCTGCCTCAGTTTCTTCAGTTATAAAGTGGGATGATAATAGTATCTACCTTGTAGGATTGGCATAAGGATAAAATTAGATAATATTTGTAAAATATAGCATAGTGTCTGACTTGTAGCAGGTGATTAATAAATTCTTGTTCCCTTTCCTTTTTCTTCTTTATTTCTTTAGCTTTCAAATAATAAACTTTATTAGGCTGCAGCTTTTTTGCTAGCAGTGTTTTGAGGTCATCAATACCTTGCCTTCAATGTATATGTCTTTTCAAGAGAGTCACTTCCTTTTCCCCTTCATTTCTCCTTTTAAGTTCAACTAACAATCAATTGATTAACACACATTTATTAAGCATGTATCTGGCACTGATTTCAATGTTGGGGATATAAATACAAATTCCTTCCTTCCTCCCTTCTCTCCCTTCTTTTCTTCCCTTCTCTCCCTCCTTCTTTTCTTCCCTACTTTTTTCTTCTCTCCCTTTTTCCTTTTCCATTTTTCCTTCCTTCCTTCTTTCCTTCTTTCTTTCCTTCCTTCCTTCCTTCCCTCCTTCCTTCCTTCCCTCCTTCCTTCCTTCCTTCC
>JAJPUD010000743.1:355729-453031 GCA_023553655.1 Myrmecobius fasciatus | reverse complement strand
TTCCTTCCTTCCTTCCTTCCTTCCTTCCTTCCTTCCTTCCTTCCTTCCTTCCTTCCTTCTTTCTTTCCTTCCTTTTGGGCAGGCTTTCATGTAGATTTACCCAGTGAGAATCAGTGCTAGAGAGCTTCAGTTTAAGTGTAGTTAGAGCTTGGGAACCATGGAAGGCTATGACTTGAGAGTGAGCCCACAAGGGCTCCTGGATGACTGGGTATGTTTTGGGAGTGGCCTGAGAGTGAGAATAGATACTATGCTTTGGCTAAGATGGGTGTTATAGCAAGCACTGCTGAGTAAGCTATTAATAAAGACTGTAATATCAGCTACTATCTGGGACAGCTTCTCTGAATCGTGGTCATTTGAGCTCTAATCAGGTGCTCAGGAGCCACGGGGTGACTTGACATATTCCCTGAATGGGCCTGGATAAATTGTGTGACTGCAAGTGAGAAAAACATATGTGATGGTCACCCCTTACCATCTAGAAAAGTTGCTAATCAGCATTGTGGGCATGAAATTGGAAAAATTCCAGGTGAAGGATGTTTAAAGCCACAAAAAGTGAAACAAATTAGATGCCCATTTCCACCCTTTCTATCCCCCCCACTTCCTTGTCCTAGACCTAGCTTTTTCCTCAATGAACAGACAAAATCTGAAGCAGCACATTTTCACTTGTCACCAATCAGGGACAAACATTTTGGGAATCCCCTAAGTGCCTGTTACCTTTTGAAACTTTCCACTGCTTTCATCCATCATCCCTACATCTGACAGATGCTTAGAAATCTCTGTTATGAAAGGCCTTTTTTCTTCCCTTCTGAAAGTAATAACTGGGTGGTTTCTCCCTTGCCCCACCCAACTGCCACCTAAAACTTCATTTTAAAAAAAAGCACCAAACTCTGTTCTCTTTTTCTATGCTTGAAAAGAGGCCAAGATGAGACAGAAAGCTCTCTAAAATATTTTTATTCTATTTTTTCTTCTGGGTTGGATTACCTTACCTCTTCTCCCTTGATATTAGGAAATAATGGAAAATGACAAACAAATATCTCCTTTTTTGGACTACCTAGTACTTTGCTTGTTTCTCCCTTATATATAAAATACCCACATATATGTATATATAATTGTATTCAATTAACAAATGTTACAAACTGCCAAAAATAAAAAGGAACAATGTTAAAAGAAAGTATCTCCTATTAAAGTTGTCCATATTTCAGGAAAAAAAAATTAAGAATCCTAATTATAATGATTCTCCTATTCAATAGTAATACAAGTTTAAAAAAATATCAGCACTCTGATGCAAAGTGCCCAGTGGCTGAAGTTGCCATTTGGTTGAATGCGATCAGGTTTCCTGTGGTGCTTTACATAGCTGTCATCTCTGCGATGTGATCTGCCTATGATTTATTGACCTCCTAAAAGCACTGTCATTGACTTGTCATAATAAACTTTTCTTAAAATATTAAAGCATGAAATGTTGAACAGGAGCTCAGATCCTTTGGACCCTGCCTTACGTTTCTGATTTGATAAAGGGAGAGTAGGTTCACACTCATTCCTTGCAAATGAAAATTGTGGCTTGGGCACCCCTCAGTGCTGGTCACACTGGTCCAAACTGGCAAAGGACCGGGGACAGAATGTGAGGGCCTCAGAGTATGAAATGCTGACAACAGACTTTGGGCCCCTGGATGAGTGAGCACCTGCCATTTGGAAATCCATCTGAGGCATGCAAAGTTGTATCCAAAGATACAGGAATGGCGATCATTTGCTAAATACTTAACCTTTCTAGGTGTAGTGTTATGTCAGTTCCCAGGTAGTACATTTGATTTTTTTAGAAAGCAAAAATATTATATTCCACCCCATCCCCATCTTCATTGTAAGTGTAAGGTATGACCCACTTTCTTTTAAAGTCCTAGCCCTGGTTAAGAATGTGAAATGGGTAAAAGTTATTAGGATCCTTCTGCCTTTTGACAAACCATGAATCCTATTTCATATCGCCCTGCAGTTATCTGCATCCTTATGCTAAATTTTATCTCCAAGGCTTTCTTGGTGCCATACTTGTGACCTGTTAAAATGTGCTTCCCCTATGATTATTTCTCTCAGGAACTTCTGTTTAACTATTTCATCTGTTGAACAAAGATATGTTGATGAAAAATGTTTGAGGGCTTTCTTATATAACATGAAGGCCTAAGTTTTATAGTCCCAGTCTAGAGCATGCAACATAAGTCTAAGCCAACAGAAGAAAAAGGCAATTGTACCATAAAGAATTTGCTTTGGGCAGACCAATCAGAAATTCAGATTAAGGGTGAGAGAAGGGGTTCCTCTAGGGCTAGAAGTATTCCTATAGAAAGGGGAGGGAGGCCCAAAGCATGAAATCCAAGAAATAAAGACCAAATCTTTCTTGACTGTATATTCAAGAGTAAAGAACATTCCTTAGAAACCTTAGAACATAATAAATATTGTAATTATTATCTTATTTTTGTCATCTGTTGAATAGAATTCAGAGAATATTGGTACTAGGACGACTTGTTACCAGGGAATGTGCATGAAATATGTGCTTTTTTAATTGAATAAAGGCTGTAAAATTGAATAAAGGATGTAAGTTTGTTCTCTTGTTCTATAAAGAAGTGTTAATCTTAGATACTTAGGGGGAAAATCTTATATTTGATTGATAGCTTGATTTTTTTAGCTACTTTCTAAAGTGATTTTAGTTCATTTTACTGTTTCAAAAGTCTATGCTAAGACCAACGTGTTAATTTCTTTGTTATCTCATTGAGTTTTAATTTTAGAATAATATCAGCTCTCTAGATACACACAGTCACAGCTTTCTCTTGGATATGCGTTTTCTCAAAGAGACCAAGATTTTTATAACATTGCCTCAATTAATTGGTTCAATTAAACCTCTGGATTCAAGCTTGCAACCTTCACTCTCATTTTTTCCTTAGTGCAATTTGACAATTTTATACATATTGAGACCAAATGATATTCTGATATAAATAGAGAAAGAGTTCATGAGATAGAAAAGCTGTTAATGGTTTTTGGTGGGACTACATAACTTTTTAAATAATAGCCTATTATTTTCAAAACATATGCAAAGATAGTTTTCAACATTCACTCTTTTAAAACCTTGTGTTCTAAATTGTTCTCCCTCTGGTTCCCCTGCCCCTTCCTCTAGAAGTAAGTAATCCAATATTTGTTAAACATGTACAATTCTTATATACACATTTCCATATTTATCCATAAAAATCAGATCAAAAGGAAAAAAATGAGAAAGAAAACAAAAAGCAAGCAAACAACAAAAAAATTTAGTCCTGACAATACTCTTTCTGGATACATATGCCTCTCTCCATTATAAGTTCTGCAAGAATTGACCTGAATTACTTCATTGTTGAAAAAAGACACATCCATCAGAATTGATCATCACATAATCTTGTTGTTGCTGTGTAGAATGTTCTCTTGGTCCTATTCAAAGGATGAATTCATGTAAGTCTCTCCAGGTCTTTCGGAAATCATTCTGCTCATTGTTTCTCATAGAACAATAATATTCCCCAAATATTCCTATACCATAACTTATTCAGTCATTCCCCAACTGATGGATAAACATTCAGTTTCCAGTTCCTTGCCACTACAAAAAGGCCTGCTACAAATATTTTTGCATATGTAGGCTCTTTTTTTTCTTTTTTTATGATCTCCTTGGGATATAGGCCCAATAGAGACACTGCTGGATCAAAGGGTATGCAGTTTGACCACCTTTTGGGCATAGAAACTATATAACTTGATAGGATCTAGGTACCTTAAGGGATGAAGGGGATTGAATATTGCTTAGCACAGTCTAGTATATAATAGGCACTTAATAAGTGATTGATAGTTAATTATTGATTGATAATTATTCCCTAGTCCTTGACCAAATCTAAAGTGAGGAAGTCTCCAAGAAGTCCTGGCTAAGAACCTTGCACTAGGGGAAAAGGATTTCACTGTGGATGGTTTTAGCAAACTCTAGATTCCCCAAACCAAACTTGAGTGTTGGAGGAGCAAAGTCTGCAAGGCCAAAATACCAAGCAACCTTGCCATTATGAATCTAGCTATTATGAAAGCTAAAACTGAGCTAAAATAAGGGAAGAGAACAGAGAGAAGGAAGATTCTCTGTCAGCTAGGAAGAAAAACCTGGGAAAGGTAAAGTCTAATTATTTCCCCTGTGGCTGGTGTGTAAGATTTCATTTTTAATATATTGTTGGATACCCCTATGTATTTCTTCATGGTATTTCTTAAAAGCATCATGAGCTGTTTTCTGGGACCAGGGAAAAAGGGAAAGGTGTCAAAGTGGATTAAGCACTGAATTGGGATCAGGATGACCTGACTTCAGATTCTTACATTTACAGGTTGTGTAAAACCTTGGTAAGTCACTTAACCTTATTCTGCCTCAGTTTCCTCATCTGTGAAATGAGAATAATTATAATACCTATCTCCTAGGGTTATTATGAAAATAAAATGAGATAATATTTGGAAAGTGTTTTCCAGGCTTAAAGTATTATATAAATTCTAGCTACTATAAAAACAACAAAATAACAATAACTACCACAATAATAATAACAATAACACTTACTACTACTACCACTGCTACTGTTACTACAATGATTATGACTACTAGGGATGGAATAAAACACCGATTTTCCTCTTGCCTAACTGAGTTTAATGGTGAAGTACACATTTTGAAGTAGAAAGTAAAAACTCGGCAGTGGGTTCCAACAAGCCAAATATTGGGGTATGATGAGTATTTTGAGAAAAGTGTGATATTTCGTAAGATTGTAGAGTGATAGATTATGTGTGTATGTCTGACTTTGTTTTCTTTCTTCTCTATCTCTGTCTCTCTCAGATTTTTCAGATTGTATTAGAATTTCACTATGGTTGTTTTGGGTAAGATGAATGCCATATATGTGCTTTTTCCATAAATGTCAATGAGGTAGATTTAGACTGGTTCTGTAAAGTTCATATAACTGATTGAAAAGTAGGGAAAAATTTTCCCCCTTTACCTGTGGTTTTGCTCTTATAATAGTAAGCAAGTGGTTTGACAGATGCTTTCTTGCCTTTCCTCCATATTCCTATAAGTCCTTTGACAATGGTTGCCATTAGAATAAAGTTGGACCATGGTTAACTTCTTTCCCTAAAGCTGTTCAATCTGTTCTCAGCATAATAAACTTCCAAAACTGAGCAAGAAATTTTGCTGTGGGAAAAACCTGATCAAAAGATCCCCAGAGAAAGAACTCCAATCCTGCACCAGATTGTGTGTGTGTGTGTGTGTGTGTGTGTGTGTGTGTGTGTGTGTATTATAAAAATCTACCTCTAGGTTTTAGACTCTCTTTTTTCTGGGGAAGATTGGGCACAGGGTCAAACTGATCTTGAACCCTATCTCTTCTACATTTCCATATCTTTATTTATTTTACATCCTTTATATGACTGTTCTCATTTTTGTTTATCCCTGTCTCATTTGGCTTTGAAGGCCAACTCATACTTTCCATGACAATTTTGTTCCTGAAACTTTACCCCATTTTACTTGTAGTCATGAAATCTAGACTTCTCTTCCCACCTTCCTGCTAGTGCCCTTTCCCCAAAGTTGACTCTTTAAATCTATGAAGACAACACCTGAATTGTTAAAGGTTTGCATGAAACAACTTTTAGCTATTCTTGCTCAGCAAAAAGCTACCGGTAGAAACTTATTCCCCAGTGGAAACCTCTTTTTCCTTTTAGCCTTTACTTTGGCGGGTATTTTTCTTTAGAGTAAGGTCCCAGGATATTTATAATCCCCTTGAGTTATTCTTATTTGTAAAGACTTGAGGAAGTAAGTTGAAAAATCCTGAAACTGATAATAGCCCTGAGGACTGGATTAAAAGACATATATACTCCTGGTGTTGCAAGTAAAGTCTTGTTTAAAGTGAAATACCAATGGTATTTTGAAATGCCATCATTCCCTAAAGTCCTGTTATAGAATCCTAAATCCTGAACACAATATCATAGAGTCCCCAGGCAAAGGACAAAGGGTCAAAGACATAGTTTCCCCTCATTTAAGAGTCTCCTTTCATTTTATTATAGGGCCCTGGGGTACGTACTCAGCTCAAGTCCAGTCTTCACCAATCACATGCTAATAACTGGAGCTGAAAGAGGGCTCTACCCTAATGCCATTATGCTCACAAGCCATGATTGATTGTGTTATAGTATGTTTTTGAAACCTAATTACTGTCTGAGTTAGTATCTGAACTCATTAATCTTCCGTCCTGTAAATAAGTAAAATTGACTAAATAACTGGATTTCTCTAATGATGGCTTGAGTTATCTTTGGACCTACTGCTTTGCCTTTCCCTCTTTGGGGCTGGCAAATTATTTTGCTTAATGGTAATTGCTACCCAGTTTGGAAATCAATTTGTAAAAGTCGGCTTATAAAATAATTTTGAGTGTTACCCTGTGTTTGCCCAGTCCCAACTCTACCCTTGTAGTAAAATGAGTACATCCTGGGACATGTTATATAAACCACTGCATCTGATGATGGTCCTCAGTGGTGGAAAGAAAGGGCCATATTACTTACTAAGCTAAGGACTGGGTGGTTCCTTTTGTTTTTCTAATATTAAAATGTATTCCATGTAGCTTTGTCTGTCTCTTAAATTAATAGTGGGTTAGGAACCTGTATAAGTATTGAATGGAAATTGATTTTTCTATTTATCAATCAGTTTTCTGGGTCTCCAGTATTAGCTGCTGCTTCCTTCTTCTGCTTTCTTACTGCCCAACTCTTGGTCATTTTCTTGCCTGTCAGAATCTTCCCCAGAGGGTAGTTCTAGTAAAAGCTTCTATAGAAAGGAAGATTGAGGAAATGATATATGCTCTGTGGCAGAATCAATCTGTCAACAATGAACAAATATTTCTTGAGTGTGCATTAGAATTGTAGTAAAAGACCTTTTTGGTTAGAGTTGGGGGAGATAATAATGGAGAAAGGTGAGGGAATTTGGGGAGACAAGGATAGAAGGTTAGGATAGGACCAGATTGTGAAGAACTTGAAAGCTAGAGTGGTCCTGGAAACTCTCATATGATAACTCTCTGGCAAACAGTCAGTACTTGTCTGTCAGCATCACACTATGTTTGAGAGAGACTGAGGGCTATTGGTGACTCATATGGTCAATTTGGCTTAAAGGTAGGGACATAATTGTTGCTAGTGTTCTTGAGGTGAACTCACAGACCTGGACTAATGGCTATCCTTCCAGCTGGAAATTATACGTAGTTTCAATCTTGTTTCTATTTAGATAACTGAAAGGCTTCTGTGTCTAAAACAAAGCTACTCCTATTTTTTGGTAATCTATCCCCATTTCACGATTATTGAAAATAAATTTTCTTAAGCATTTAAGGAAAGGAGGTATTAAAGATAGGATTGCACATCATTTCTTCTGAAATTACTTTATCTGGATTTTGTATTCGCTTACTTGCATACATATAATATCACTCCAGTAGAATATAAGAACCATAAGGGCAGGAATTTTTTTTTAGTTGTCTTATTTCCCCCAGCAAGCTCTCATTGTAGTAGGTGACAAATGCTTATTGAATTGAATTGACTAAGATCATTCAATGGAATTGATCATAATTGTAAAGGGGACTAAAAGATTGTAATATCTCATTGTATAATTTTGGCTGGTCAATTCCACAGAACTAGGAGTTTTGGTTTTAGACCTAGGGAGAATGCCTTCAGTGAAACAAACTACCAGACTTCTTTGGTTTTGATTCTGCAGCTGTGAAAGGCAGATTTCTCAAAAAGTCAATCTTAAGAATAGCTCTTGGCAGTAGCATGAACCCTGGCTGAAGCTCAGGGCTACATGTCTTAGATTCACAACTTTTGAGCTCAGAAGTAAATTGTTTCCAACCAAGGCAGGCAGCTGTGGTATTATCCTCAATTCTCTTTTTCCATCTGTTTCCAGATGACCAGCAAGAATAAATAAATCATTTTTGATGAAATGACAATTGGATAAAGCTTTGTTCCTTTTCCTAGGCCTACCTCAGAGCTATCATCAAATAAGGGGTTTTGGCTTTAATGAACTTTCTGTCCCCTGCATCACCATTTCCATTCTACTGTGGGTAGGCTTGGATCTGCCATGTTTTAAATATATTTCTGCCTTTAAATTTTGCCTTAACAATTCTGGCTGAATTCATATCTCTTAAAAAGTGGATTTAATTAATCCAGTTCAGCAACAAGCCAAGTCACACAAATAAATAAATAAATCTGCTTTAGTTAGCTATTTTTCATCATTCATTTACATGTAATAGGAATAGAGTAGATCTGTAACAACAAAGGATATTTTCATGATATCTTCAATTTTACAAAGTGCTTCATGGGGTTTATATCAATCAAACCTCAAATCCTGTGAAGAATATGTTGAAGACATTATCTCCATCTTAGAGATGAGGAAACCAAGTAGTATATCCTTTTTAGACTTCAAAATTGTTTAAGTATTATCAGATGAAGAAACTAGGTGGCACAGTAGATAGAGCTCTGGATCTGGAATCAAGAAGAACTAAATTCAAATCTGTCTTCAGATACAGTCTAGCTATTTGACCCTGAGCAAATCACTTAAAACTATTTACCTCAGTTTCCTCACCTGTAAAAATGAGCTGGAGAAGGAAATGGCACATTCTCCCAGTATCTTTGCCAAGAAAACCCCAAAAGGATCACAAAGGGTCAGACACAACAAAAACAAAATTTTCCACTGAATATAATAAATAGTCCAAGTCAATTTTACAAATAAATAAAACAATTATGAGACTTAATTTTATTCTACTCAATTCAAACCAATGTTTCTGGAGCAATACTGATAGATCCATGAGAGAGACAAAGATTATAATGAATAAAGTCTCTCTTTTCATAGAACTTATTATCTAGTAGAAAGATATAAAACATACAGAAATAAGAACAGTACAGAATACAATATGCATTAGAGAAACATAAATAATACTGTGTGAGGTTGGAGAGGGAAAAGGTCATCACTACTGGTTGGATCATGGAGGTTTCATAAAGTGAGTTTTAAGTTTTAAAGGAGAGGCAGGAGTTTAACAGAGGAAGAGAATGGGGAAAGTGGAAAAATTTCCAGGTATAGGACACAGGTAAGCAAAAGTATGAAGGCTAGAACAGTCAGGGGACACAGAAAGGATAAGTAAGTAGTTCAGATTGATAGGAGCAGAGAATCAATAGAGAAAAGAAGTATGGGGTTTCAAATCTGTTTCCTCATTTATAAAATGAGGGAGCTGAGTTAAATGGCCTTGGAGGCCCTTCTAGCTTTAGATATATGACCCTATGTACATAAGAAGGGAAAGGTAGAGGGATAGTTGATTGGGAAGAATTTTTAGTACTGTCTCAAAGAGTTTGAATTTAATTTTGAGAGGTTTGGGGAACCATTGAAGCAAAGGACTCTTGTGATCACATCTATTCATTTAAAAAGAAAAAAGCAACTACCTTATAGTCTAGCTTCTTAAACTGTGGGTCATGACCCTATATGGGGTCTTGTAACTGAAGGTGGAGGTAATAAATTTATAATTTATTATTGGTAAGTGTTTGATTTGTATTCTTATTTTATATATACCTATATTTCTGGGGCCATGAAAAAAATTTCTTGGTTGAAAAGGAGTCAGGAGTAGAAAAAGTTTAAGAAGCCTTGGATTACAGGACTAATTTATATTGATTGTCAAATAAAAAAAAAACCCTGCTATTTGGACACTAGCCTTAGACTGATGGTTCCCTTATAGAACATCCCCCGCAACCTCCACCCCAGACAAACTGGTCTGCTCACTTTCTCTAGAAATCCCTTTGTACTTTATCCCCTTCATTCTTTTTACATTTTTTCTGCCTGGAATGCCCTCTCCCCTCGTCCTCCACCCACTCAAATCTTATCCATCCGTCAAGATCTGTTCAAATCCCATCTCCTTTGTGGAACCATCTCTGATGACTCCAGTCAAAACAGATCTCTTCCTCTTATAAACTGGATTAGCCCCTATTTTATGTACCACTCATCTGTCACCTTTCATTTCCAGACTGGAATTCTATTCGGCTTTTCCTGTGGGTATGGCTTATTTCCCCAAGGACATTATTAAAAGAATAGAATTTTAGAGTTCGAAACTCTCCTTTTGCAAATGAAAGCTCTGAGGCTGAGAAAAGGTAAATGACATGCCCAAGATCATGTAACCCATTTGTCATAGAGCCAAGATTAAAACCTGATGCTCATAGATCATGAGATTTGGAGCTGGAAGAGACATTACAGGTGATCCAATGCTCTCATTTTACACATGAGAAAACAGATTCAGAGACATGAATACTAAGGACACTTAGGAAGGAGGTTCAGGGTTACTGCTTTACTGTCTTTGCCATCTCCATTAGACTTCCTCATTTTCCTAAGAATTGCTCCATTGTGTCTTAATGTAAGGGACTTGAGGATCAGAATCCTATTTTGATTTTAATCTCCTTGCCACTCCCCTCCATCATGTCTGCAGCATAATATGGTAGACATTTCTTAGATTTTAGGATTCTAAGATCTGGATTTCCTATTCTCCATTTAACATGTCTTTTTACTTTCAATATTCCAAAAAGCAGCATAGCCTTCCCCCTTCCAACACCCCCTGCAACTCCCTTTGCTGATATGACATCATCAGTTCTTTGGCTTTCAGAAATTTGATATTTCAGCTTTTATAGGGTGACCCTATCCCAGAAAAGAAAACAGAAAACAGGGCTTAGAACTTGAAAGGGAAAATTTGGGTCAGGCTCGGACTTAATGCAGTTTCCATTCTTTGAGCCAAAAGGCAGTCTAGTCAACGTACAAAGGGAGTAATTGGGGGGAGTAGGGACTCTTTGTTTTCCTACATGCTCATTACACCCCTGCATTTGGGTGTCTCAGATTTTACTCTAATGATAAAAACAAGAATGTTATGCTTCATTTCCTGTTTCGGAAAATAGAGCCTTGAACTTAAAAAGGCTAATTGCATATTGTTTTTTAAAATTAGGTTGATAATTCATCATATCATAATTAAACTAATTAGAACACTATTCTTTTCCAACTGCTTTAATGAGGCCTTCAACTTGGCAGGGAACCTGTGAGACCAAAAAACATAGCCATTTGTTCAAAGATGGAGAGTCTCCGATAACAAACGAAGATATTCAGCTGTATTTGAGTTAATAAGATTTGTGTATTAATCTAGTTATATTTTGTTCCCCTCCAGAATTTGGCAAAACCTGGTAAGTCTGCTGATTTTCTGTAGTTTCCTCTTCAGGCCCCTGTAGCCCCTTCCTAGAATTTCTGAAGTTTGAGTTAAAATAGCTGGAACAATTCTCTGCTCACGGGAAAGCTTCCCTTCGCTTGGTCTGGGTTTTCAGTGGGTTGTAGGGCAGCCGAGAGGCTGGCCAGCAGCTCTTAAAATAGCTCTTCTGGCCTGGGAGGCAGAAAATAGAAGTTGGTGGAGTTGGGTGTCCTCTTTCAGAGTATTTCTGGCTGCTTGCTTTTGGGGGCACTGTTGCTCTAGCTTAGGGCCTCCAATGGGGGACTAATGAGTGATAGCTCTCGGTTGCGTAATTTTGTATCTGCACTTCTTGTCAAGTAATCATTACAAATGTTTCAGGGAGAAATGAACTGTCACAGAGAACAGGGCTATCTCTCCTAAGAAGTGCGAGACTTTTGGGGTCGTGTTTGGTCTGCCTGTGGTGAATTTTTTTTTCTTTTGACAGTGTAATTAAGTGCTAATTAACTAAATGAGTAAATGTTGAAGGCTGAGATAAATATCTATGTTTCCTTAATCTATTTTCCCTTCTAAAATTTGATAAAGGAAATTTGGATTTAATGGAGGGTATATGTCAATTAAAAAAAAAAAGATCGCAAATCTGTTTAGAAAGACTTTAGATCCATCAGTTTGTATTTCAACAGGAAAAGTTAACAGCATATAAATATAGGGGAGGCACAATAAAACTAGGATGAGCTATTGCAATAATTATGGTTAAGAAGGCTTAGTGGAGCTACCTTTTGTAACATCTGGTTTGTTTCTGTGCTTTCCACATCCTGCAGATGTTGCTGAACTCATGAAAAATACTGACAGGAGAATACATTAGCCAAACAGCCGTTGGACTGAATAAAATAAGGAGTAGTCTCTTTACTTTTCAAAAATCTGGTTAGGAAAGAATTCTACTTTCATAGCAAGCAGAGATTAGGACCCTCTGAATGTATCTAGAGCAAAGTAAAAAAAAATAAGTTTCTTGGATGGAAGATAGAAAAGTGTGTGATTGTGTGTGTGTATGCCTTGTGAAGTACAAACCTCCAGGTCACTGGAATGATGGTTCCCACTGCCACAGGACTAATTGGATTCAAACATCTGTCCCCTTGTTAGGATCCTTGGTTCTAGGTCAAATGAGAGAAATGTCTTTCGTTTCATTCCTCCTGCTTTGCCCAGATCCCCACAGCCCCCTTTTCCCTGAGAGTCTGATACTGGAATAGAATTTCAGAGGCAGATGGACAGCTTGTGAATCCGAGACAAGAAGCTCCAGGTGGGAATGTGGACTGGAGGTGACATTTGTGGCATTGGGGTGATGACAGCTGCACACTGTTCAGACCCTCCTGCCAACCAGCAAGAGTGGCATTGTGTAGATCTGTGTCAACCAACACCTGGTCAGGGAAAGAGGGAAACAAGCACATTTGTTTAGACTCATTTGGAGCACAGAATGACACCCCTGAAGGATGCTGGTTGGGGAATTTGATTTTATTAACTGGAAGTGTGCTGCTTGTGAGATTAACAACTAAAAATAAATAAAAGTTAGAGAGTTTTGGCCTTGTTGCAAGAGAAATAGAACTTTGGAATAACCAGGAGAGGAACAAAGTCAGATTTCCTTTAAAAAGGAAAAGGGACACTGGGTACATGGCCTACAAGGTTATGTGCAATTTCCACCTTTCATTCTTTGGCTTAAGGCATTATAACTTCCTAAAGCCCCCTGTTAAAATGAAAGGGTAGTAAATGTCATAAACATTTATTAATACTTTAGCATGGATTAGTTGAGAAAGTCCCTATAATTGTAAGTTGTTATTGTTTCTGAGAACTATGCAGGGTCAGGAAAAAAATGAAATGTTATTTATTTTTTATATCAAAAATGTATTTAATATGTCAGCATTTATTAAATATCAAACCCTGGACTAATTGCTGGGGAAACAAAAATGAAACATTCTTTGCCCTCAAAGAGCTTGTCTTCTACTGGAGGAGACACATCCTTGTGTATTTTATATGACACACACACACACGCGTAGTTTTAAAAGTTATTTGAAAGTGAAGGCACTGGTAGCTGAGGGGAATTACAAAAGGTGTCATGTAACAGGAACAGTCCAGGCTGAAATTTGAAGGAAAAGAGAATATTTTATGGGCAGCAGTGAGGAAGAAGTGCAGTCTAGGCATGAAGAAGAGCTGATGTAAAGTTGTGGAGGTGGGAGATAAAGGTGATAGCTCTTGGTGCATAATTTTGTATCTGCACTTTTTGTTAAGTAAACATTACAAATATTTTCAGGAGAAATAAGCTGGCACAGAGAACAGGAGTATCTCTCCTAAAAAGTCCAACACTTTGTGAAGAACTATAAGAAGGCTAGTGTGAAAGGAATAATACATAACAAGGTTACAAAGGAAGGCAATGAGAGCTGCCATAGGAAATTATATCTGATTTCTTATTATTATTCAGAGCTATCATATAGAGGGGAATGAGCACAATGAAGATAAAATACTATAAAATTGAGACTTTAGCTATGTAAATAAGTAAACAATTGCAGGCCTACTGCCCGGGAGGGGTTCAAATGGACTTAAAATTCCCTCAAACTAGATGTTTATAAATAAGAAGGTTCCTTTTATAACTGACCCAGTTCCCTAGATTTGAGGACATTCCCCATTTTCAAATGGATCAGTCTGTCAGGAAGTTAGGGTATTACAGAAATGGGATGTGGAGTATAGCAGACATATTGCCATGAATAGGAGGAAGCAGAGTTCCCTTCTATTATTCTCCCTATTATGGGTTCTGCTGATGCAGAGTAGCTACTTAGACTGACATTTCACCATGATATTTTAAGGAATTCTGGTAGTAAGAAGGGTACTGGTTGACAAATGGCAAATATTTGGTTTTGGGTGAATCTCCTTCTATTTGGATCTTGTAGTCTACAGAAGTGAATCTGGGTGTTTGTGTTGGTCCAAATTCATGACTTTTGGTTCTTCTATATCCATATATGGCATATATCAAATTTGGGAAAGAAAGTGGTAGGATAACAACAATCATATATATATATAGTATTGAATTGCCTGTTTGAGTTGAGCCTGCCTTGGGTTTCCTATCTAAAAAAAAAAAGATTCTCAGAACACCAGGCAAATAAAATAATGTCATGACATTAGAGACCCCTGGGAAAACTGGAGATAGTTTTGTAGCCTGGGTACTTCTTAGATTGAGTTTAAGCATTTATCCTAGTCCTATAGCTTGGAATAAAAACAACAAAAATGATAACAATGGCTAGAATTTACATAGCTCTTTAAGATTTGCAACGTGCTTTACATATGGTGTCTCATTTGATTCACCCAACAATATTGTGAAATAGGTGCAATATCCCATTCATGGCAATATGTCTGCTATACTCCACATCCCATTTCTGTAATACCCTAACTTCCTGACAGACTGATCCATTTGAAACTGGGGAATGTCCTCAAATCTAGGGAAATGGGTCAGTTATAAAATGTAACTTCTTATTTATAAACATACAGTTTGAGAGAATTTTTAGCCATTCCAATCCCTCTCGGGCAGTGGGCCTGTTCTTTACTTATTTACATGGCTAAAGTCTCAGTTTTAGTGTCTTTTATCCTCTTTGTAGTCACTCTCCTTTATATGACCATTCTAAATAATCTTAAGAAATCAGATATAATTTCCTACTGCAGTAATACTGTGAAATAGGTGCAAGTATTTTGTAGATGAGAAATGTGAAACTCAAAGAGTTAAATAATTTGTCCAACTAGTAAATATCTGAAGTCATGTATGGGAATGTGTGTATATGTATATATACATCTATCTATATACATATATGTACATATATGCATGCACACACATATATATATTATGTGTGTAAATACATTTATGTATGTATATATATTACCAACTGCTTTTTATACATCTCAAACTGAATATATTATAAGTACCTCAAACTCAACTTGTCTAAAAGAGAGCTTATTATATTTCTGTCTCCAAAAATACCTCATTTTAATTTTCACCAATATTCTCCTAATCACCTAGGCTTACTTCATCATTGTCAAACTGGCCTCCTTGTTCATGGTCACCAGATTGTCAACTTATTGCCAAATCTTATCTTTTATCCTTTCACAACATCTCTCATATCCATCCACTTCTGTAGCCACCATCCGGATACAGGCCCTCATAATATCATGACATCAACATTCCAAATATCCCGCTCGATGGTTTTCCTGCCTCAAGCCTCTCCCCATCATTTCAATCTATTCTGTACTCAGCTGACAAAGTGATTTTCCTAAAGCACAGCTCTGACCATAATGCCCCCTATTCAATAAAGTTCAGTGGCTCCCTCTTCACTCAAGGATAAAATATAAAATCCTTAATTTGGTATTTAAAGCCCTTCACAACCTAGTTCCTTCCTACTTTTTCAGTCTTCTTACACTTTATTCTTCTCTGTGTACTCCACATTTTTTGACATTGGTCTATTTATCCATTGGTTTATTCTGTGTCCACTGTATTCTATCTCCAAATTCTTTGTTGGGGCACTATCTGTCCTCCATACCTATACTAATCTCTATTCTAATCTCTTCTTTCTGGCTTTCTTTATGAAAGTTCCAACCCCGTCTTTGGGAGGATACTTTGGTTGGTCTTCTAAAACTCCTATCTCCCTCCTTTTCTTCCCCAGTGCTATTCCCAGTACTCTGAAAGGACCTTACATTTACACTGTATACATATATATATATATACATATATATATATATATGTGTGTGTGTGTGTGTGTGTGTGTGTGTGTGTGTGTGTGTGTGTGTGTTTATGTGTGTGTGTGTATGAATACATACACATACAAATATATAATATTTATGGATTGCCTCATTCATTAGAATGTGAGCCTTTTGAGGTCAGGTTCTGTTTTTGCTTTTCTTTGCATCCTTATCACTTAGCACAGTGCCTGACATATAATAGAAAGTCTGTAATAAATTTTTATTGTATGACTGATAGCCTGATTATATGTTAACTGGGGACATGTAGACATAGGGTAAAAGCTAAGTAACATGAAAGTATAACTGGAGAGCTGATTTCTCTTGTCTAGAAAATACTGTGAAATGCCAATCTAGATGACAAGGGAGAAGACAAAATGAATCTTGCAGATAATTGAGAAATAAGGTGGGTCTTTCATTAGGACTAGCATTCAAACCAAATCTTAAGGTTAAATGACCCTGGGTTACTTCAAAGGCAGAGCAGAGAAAAGATGAAGAAAGACAGCCCCTGGATTCCCATGCCTAAGATTGAAGAAAAAACCTAGATTGCTTTAGCAGGCAGGCTTTGAAGAAAAGAGACAGAGGCTTCCCTGAGGAGAAATTAGAAGATTAATCAGAGCAGTGATGAAGCTCCTGAAAATGACTTATACACTAGGAGATAAAATCACTAGTCAGAGGCAAGAGAAGGTACCAAACAAGAAATTGGATAAGGAGCCTAAAGGAGTCAAAGAAAGAAGTGAAGAATCAAAGAATAATAATTAAACCATGTACAAAGGGGGCACTTGGGAATGTAGAGGAAGAGAAATTGAAGAATAGGAATAACACACAAAATACCTGGTTTAGTGTAGTTTATTGGGAGGTGATCCCTACATCAGACATGTAATTTGATATGATTTTCTCCTCTATTCAAAATTGGCTTTTTGATGAAGTAGTTTTGCTCTGCTTATCCTGTACAAAGAACATCTGGAAGGGGAATGGATCATCCTCAGGAAGTGAGGCAGACCTGGAGTTTTGGAGTGTGAAGAGAAACATAAATTCAAATTTAAATGCACAGTCCACCTAGTATATAACCTAGGTATTGTATAATTTCTTGTGTGTGTGTGTGTGTGTGTGTGTATGTATTTGTACCTATTGTCACAGTCTATCAAATACCACAAAACAGAGCTTTCTGTTGTTTTTTCAGATCAATATTAAATCAGATTTATTATAACCACTTCCAGCATAGGGTACTTTTCCAGATACTAGGGAAACAGAGACACTATCCCTGCCCTCAAGGCATTTATATTCTAATTGGGAAAATAACATAATCGGCCAATTTAGATACAAGCTATCCATCAGGCTAAGTCCATATGATGGCAAGCATTTAGCTAAAAAAATAAAATTAGAATCAGCCAGAAATTAGAATTAGCTAAACATTCCTATTTAATTGAATTTTAAGTCCTATATACACAATATTTCTGTTGACTTTTTTGTGGGCAGTTGTGATGTTAAGTAAATATAGTCTCAAAATATGAATATTGCAGAGCACCCATAAGGCAATTTGGTATAGTAGAAGGAATGCTGTATTTGGAAGCAGAGGTCCTAGGTTCAAATGCTGATTTTGCCACTTTCATCTAGGTAGCATTGCATAACTACCTTTAGTTAGTTCTTTCATCTGTAAGGTGGGAATAATTCATATAATTCCACAAACACATATTAAGCATCTACTGTGTAGAGTGCATTAGCCTAGGTACATAGATAGATGACAAGTTTAAATGAGGTCTCTTCTGACAATTCAAAGATAAAGTCTAAGAGGAAGCTATGATATATTCATAGATAATCATAATACAAAATAATACCTGATCAATGTCTTATAAAGGCAGAAACAAAGTGCAATGTGAGGTTTGAGGGGGAAAATGAATATTGATTTCATAGATTAAGAGAGGCTTCCTGGAGGAACCAGTATTTTATTTGAAATGAATTCCACAGGTGAAGTTGAGGCTTAGGAGGAAAAACATAGATGGTAATAGGGAATGAGCAAAAACAATGAAATTGACAGTGTTTAGGGGGAATACTAGTAGTAATGGTTAGAATTCTTATAGCACTTTAACTACATAAGATCTCATTTTAAGTAGATGCTATGATTAGCCTCATTTTATAGGAAAGGAAAATGGGTCAACAGAGGTTAAATGCCTTGCCCATGGTCTATGAGGTGGAATTTTCACTCAAGTCTTTATGCCTCAAAATCCAGCATTCTATCCACTATGCCCTATTTCCCCCTCCTTTGATTTTCTGGTTCATGTTGGCCACAGTTTAGAGTGTAAGGGTGGGGTTTATAATGAACTGTGGCTAGAAAGATGCCAGATTGTGGAGGGCTTGTTGTGAAGAAAGTGCTTTGTAAATGATGATGTGCTATAGAAATATGGAATATTGTTGTGGAGACTAGTATGCAGAATAGTCATAGTCACTGAAACATTAAAAAAGAAACTTGAACTTTAGATGGTAGGTAAAAAGCCACTGAAGATGTTTGAGCAGGAAAACAGCATCATATAAGGAAAATGCCTGGCAGCAGTATGGAAGATGGATTGTAAAGTGGAATCAGCAATGGGATCCGGTAAAAATAATACCAGATAATATGTGTATAATAATACTTAGAGATTTCCAAAGCATTTGACAAATATTATCTCATTTGATCCTCGCAATAACCCTGTGAAGTATGTATCATGATTACTCCTGTGTACAGATGAGGAAATGGCAGGCCTCTGTAATTCATCCAGGATCACACTGTAATTTTCTCAGATTGGATTTGAATTCAAGTCTTTCTGACTCTGGATCCAGTACTCTCTTCAAAGCACTATAAGAAATGATGAAGATAGAGAAGAACGGGAAAACATATAAGCCATGGAAAATGAAATAAAATCTAGAAAAGAATATATAAAATTGTTGCCCCAATATAAATGAGAGCACCAATTGAAACTATCCATTGGTTTATTCTGTGTCCACTGTATTCTATCTCCAAATTCTTTGTTGGGGCACTATCTGTCCTCCATACCTATACTAATCTCTATTCTAATCTCTTCTTTCTGGCTTTCTTTATGAAAGTTCCAACCCCGTCTTTGGGAGGATACTTTGGTTGGTCTTCTAAAACTCCTATCTCCCTCCTTTTCTGAATTGAAACTGAATACAGATAATTAGAGTAAGGAAGTTGCACCCTAAAGGAGAGATCGAGAAATGCATTTCCCTCCCATTTTGCAAAGGTGGGGAGACTACAAAGGTGGAACATTGAAAAAACTTGCAGACTTGGTTGCTGTGTTGTTTCTTTCTTACTGAACTTTTCCCCTCCTCTCTTTTATTCTTTTTTTTTACAAAGCTGAGGATGGGAGAATATGTTAAGAAATGAAAAATTTGTGATTAAAAAAGAAGGAAAGAAAAAGGGAAGAGATGAAAGAAAGAAAGGAAGGAAGGAGGGAGGAAAAGAAGGAAGGAGAGAGGGAAAAAGAAGGAAGGAAGGAAGGAAGGATGGAAGGGAGGAGAGGGAAGAAGGAGAGGGAAGAGGGGAGGAAGAAAAGGAAAGAGAGAAGGAAGAAAAGGAAGGAGGGAAAAAAGGAAAGAAGGGAAAAGTAGGAAAAAGAAAGAAAAGATAGGAAAAAAGGAAAGGAAAGAAAGAGAAAGAAAGAAATATCAATATGATAAATATAAAATAGCAATAAAAATACACATAAGGATCTTCCAGGCAAGTTGACATCAAGGATGTATGGTCATAAGAGCAGGTTAGGGCACACATCCCAAACAGTGGGGATATGGTTAAATCCACCCAAATCTGAAGCTGATGAAAAATTATAAGTGAGATAGAAGGAAAAAAAAACTAAAGGTTCCAAAAAAGGGAGATGTGCTGAACAGTGATCACCAATTTGGCAAAAATAGTGGTCAGAAGAGGAACAGATGCAGGAAGGAAGATAATATGCTGGGGTTTTGACATGTTGGATATCAGGTGCCCATGAGTGGGCAATAATAGTTGGGTCACCTCCCTCAGTTGCGTTTTTGTGAGAGTCTAAGCTAAAGGATGCTGTGCTGCTTTGTCTCTGAAAGGAATGCTACCTGTACATTTTTGTAGGTGTCTCAGAATAGAGCAAGCGATACTAGCTACCTTCTGATTCCATTCCCTTGCCTGGCACCGCATGGCACCCATAAGCATTCCCTAATGAATCAGGAAGCGGAATTGAATCAGAAATCCCCTGGAACCCCTTGGAATGAAAGTACCCTGGGACTGAGGGGATGATCTTCCTTTTCTCTCCTTAGCTGCTTGAAGGAGGCATTTGTTGTTATGCAGAGAAAGGCACAGCTTGAAGACAGCCATGAAACATTCTTTCCAGGGCACACAGCAATACACCTGCTGAGTTATGAACCTGATGAATCATTTGCCTAGTTATCTTGCTAGTCATGCCGAACTGGAGGCCACTTTTCAAACCAGGCACATCCTAGCCCATTCCCATTCCTGGTTTTTTTTCATCTGGGTCCTGTATTTTCTATGAAGCTCCTTTCCCTTCCTCTTCAGAAAGGCTGACCTTGCCCTTCCTTGTAATAATCTTGCAAATACAGTCATCAGAGAGAAGGTCCTTTCTTCCTTCTCCACTGCCCTTATATTGTTCCTAATGTAATTTACTGTATGCTCAGTAAATGAGATTGGGCCACTTGCTGTATTTACATAATAAAACAAAGCACAGATATTACCCACAGGAAAAGTTAATCACAGGGCACAGCCTCACTATTTCTTCCCTTTGGGAAAACAAAGAAACACATCCCAAATACTCCTTAGCCATTTCATTACACCTTTTTGGCAAGTCTCAATGACCTTCTTGTTGAACTAGTCTGACAGTTTGTTTTTGAATTTGCTACTTGCAAAAGCAAACATCCTTTCTCCTTCTCTTTGGGCTCTGCTAGTCCTTTCCCCTCCCCACTTCATTCCTCAAATGAGGACTTGCAAAGGTCACTGAAATTAATGAAAATCAAAATCATAACTACATGAAACTGGAGGCTGAGTCTGGCTCCAAGGGGGCTCTATTTGGCTGTATCACATTGCATTTTGGCATTAAGGGCTCACTTAGGTTAATCAAAATGTAACCCCAAGCCTTACTCAAAACACCTGTTGAAGCTCTATTTACCCAAGAGAATATAAATTTCTTTTGGCTCTGGGTCCATAGCACATTTAGATGATAATAATTTCCTAGGTCTGTATAGTGCTTTATACTTTTCCACAAATGATAATGTTCATAAAAGTCTTTTCAAATCTATTAAATGTGAGATACTTCATAGCAATGAAAACAGCTTTGTATTAGAAGTCTGAAGATGTACTCTAGTTCTTACTCTCACTGGTTAGCAAGTCATTCATTTTCTCTTTCATGGATAAATTAATGAAAAAAATTGCCATCTCCTCTGCCCACTTCCCCTCCCAAATGAATAATTAAAAGAAAAAAAACTTCTCATTACAAATAATGGGTAGGAAACATGCTTTGTTTCTAATTTTGAGGCTAATACAAAAAAGTGTTCTATAAAGATAAATATAATATATGTGTATATGTGAGTTCTTTTTAATTTTATTTTTTAAATCTTTTGTTTAAAGATCTAGTAGTAGTAAAAAAATCATTTTCTCAGCATAGTGTAAAGGAATAGAATGCTGGGCTTAGATTCAGAAAGACTTTGCTTCAAAAACTACTATATACCCTTAAAGGCTAAATGACTATGACAAATCAACTAACTAGCAAACCTTTATTAAGCATTTAATATAGACCAGACATTGTTTAGCACTGGGGATACAAAGACAAAAAAAAAATTGGATCCTTTAACTCTCTCACCCTGTTTCCTAATATGTATAATAAGGTATAGTACTTACCATCTTGGTGATTGTGAGCTTCAAATGGGATTAAACACACACGTATATAAATGCATGCACACAAATATATGTATGCACACATGTGTATCCAGTGTATAGTCATGCACATATCATACGTGTGTATATCATAGGCAGCCATGGGACAGTGATTAGAGTGTTAGACCTAGAATCAGGAAGACCTGAGTTCAAATCCAACCTCAGATACTTATTAGTTGTATGACCCTGGGCAAGTCACTTAACCCTGTTTGCCTCATGTTCTTCATATGTAAAATAAACTAAAAGAAATACCAAACTACTCTCAGTCCAAAAGGAGTCACACAGAGTGGAACACAAGTGAAAATGATCATATCATACACACATACAAACACAACGCCACTACAATTTTAAAAGAAATTTTAAATTCTCTATTGGAGAATTTCTCAATTGACTTCCCCTATTTTAGGAAACAATAAAAAAGGGAAAGGAACAGAGGCAATGAAGTATCAGAGTATCCCCTTTTTAGATTTTGATTGATCTATTTGCATATGAAAATATCAAGAAATATTTGAGGGAGGATTGGCCAAAAAAGGGTGTGTGTGTGGGGGGGGAGCTGCACCAATTCTCTTTTTTTCCAGTTATTTTTTCCTCAACTACTCATGGATGTTGGTGAATCTGAGGAACTGAAAGTTTGAAAAAAGAAAATCCAAATTTTATAGCTTCAGAGTCCATTAACAAATATTCATTAGGTGCCTATTGTATGCTAGGTATTGGGGATATAAAAAGGGCAAAAACCAGTCCTTGCTCTCAAGGAGTCTGATAGAGAAAATCTTAGTCAATTGAGAAGAAAGCCAGTTATAGAGAATGAACCTGAGTTTTAAGAATTCATTATTTACCTTCTTCTTTATGTTCTTTTTTTTTTTTGCAAATTCAACAAGAGGGAAAAAAGGGGAATTTCTCTTTCCTCCCCTCATTGTAGGCAGTTGCATCTTAAAACAAATGAAAACTCTGCAGCCTGAGAGGAGAATCCATCTGAGAAATCTAGCACCTAAACCTGGGACCCTACTTGGAACATGGCCCCAGAGGTAATACTATAGATGGTCCTAGCATATGGATCCTATTTGTTCAAAAGTGCATAAACAGCATTTAAGTCAAAATGTCATCTGAGTCCCAAAGTGGAGATGATATTTACTACATAGTTAAGTAGCATCCATCAAAACAGCATCTAGTGTAATAATAATCACAAGTGGGATTATGATACCAAGATCCACAGGAGTGACACAAAGTATCTTTGAAGCATATAAGACATGAATTGCCCTACTTGCCTTGGACATGTGTTCCCTATTTATGGGCTTCTCTAATTTATTAAGTGTGTGTTTTTATGGAAGTCCATTCCAGGATAGTTGCAATGTCTAGTTGCTATAGTTCTTATTATGTCATTCTAGCAAATAACTTTGCTTTTAGTTAAATGTGTCCTCTGAGTGACCAGAAACAAGATAGACACACTGGTGGGGGCTAATGAATTATATAGTTTAGGAGAAAACATCACAAAATACTTTGAATCTGGGGTTGACATTCCATCAGAGGATCTAATCTGTGATTTGGGGGAGGGTGACCCTAGAGTGCCATATATAAATGTTAATTGCTATTTACCACCACCATCACCATCATCATTTCTGTGCCTTAGGATCCACATGTATAAAATCAGTGAATAATACATTTTCCATATTCCTCACTGGGCTGCTGGGAAAATCAAATGAGTTAAGGAATATAAAAATGTACTCAAAGCACTATATCTCATACAACATGAGTGGCTCTATTTAACAATACTCAACAAATTTTATTTTAATTATTAGCCCTTGTTTTGTATTAGGAGAGAAAATAGGAACATTTTTCTTGTATTTAAGGCTCAGTAAATGTAGGCCTGAGGAGAGAGAGCCATTAGGCAGTACCAAGAGGAAAGAGAGCATATGACCCTTTTTTGGCTCACGTATGCTTTCAATCCACTGGAATTTGAGTCAAGTACAAATGCAGTCAAGTCACTTGAAATCTCTGTACCTCAGTTCCCTCATCTATTAAATGGGTATAATATTACATGAAAGAAACCCACTAGTGTATAAAATCTTTTGTAAACTTCAAGTTCTAGTAAATTGTTATTATTATTTCCAAGTGTACCTGACTTAACCAGCTTGAACTAAATATCTCAAGGTAACTACAAACTAGTTTTCCTACTATCTTCCTACATTGGGAAGTCATTTTTTAAAAGTTCAATTTCATTTTAGTTTATCAGAACTCAACCCAAACCAGTGATCACATGGGCAGTAAACGTCCTTGTTCATTCATTTATCTAAAATGTGCAAAGCATCCAACTAGAAATACAAGAACAAAGCTTCCTTTATGGAACTTACAGTCAAATAAAAGAGTTCATGATATGTCAGCTCATTGATATCATTGATATAGTGTTTTCAAGAAAGAAATTTTATTATTACAAATGATAATATGAATATGAAATTAAAAGACATCTTTTATGATCAGAGGACTATAAATGACTCTTCAGTTTTGCATTTCCTGTTAGAAATTACAAGAAGAAATACAATCAGCTACTAGAAAACAAATCACTATCCAGTATGAATTCACACATTAGCTCTTTCAGAAATTAGATAGAATTAAACCAGAATTAACAGAACTAAAATCTTTCAAGTGATGCTGCCTTGCTTATATTAAATAATTGATTAATTTTGTAGAAAGAAGTTGGAAAATGACAACATTGGATAATTAATGTAGTATGAGCAGAATGATACAGTTTTGATGATTGATTTCCAACTTTCTGGTATTTTAACCAGAAAGCACCAACTCTATAATTTACTTTTTACTTAGATAGTAGTATTTTGGAAAGAAGACTGTGTTGGAAGATAGGAGATCTGGAGTTCAGTCTTGGTTCAATCATTAATTATCATACTATACTCTTGGGCAAATCCTTAAAACGTCTTGGTTTGTTCCTCTGTAAAATAACATTTGGATTAGTTAATATCTAAATTCTCATCTCTAAAGTGATCCTAAAATTAATTTTGTTTTTAGGAAGTTTTGGCACTTTTGCAATATGATTTGAGATCCCATTGAAGTCACATTTGCACATTTGTAGAGTAATAACACTAAAATGTACCTTAAGGACCATCTGATCTCTCTCATTTTTCAGATAAAAAAACTAAGACATGCAGAAGTTAAGTGATCAAGATTTAGAAACGAATTTGATCCCAGATTCTCAAGACTCTAAAGCCAGTGATATTTCCAGTCTATCACAGGTTTCATGAAACCAAAGTTGAGGATTTATATTTTACAGTAAGTTATATTTTGTAAATACGCATTTTCTTTTACTTTGGTTTTCCTTGCTACTTTTAACTAGTGAATTATATATTTTCCATACTAAACATTTAACTTTACAGAGAAATGGAATGGCCTAAAAGACTACAATTATTATGATGGGGTAGACCAATGAGACTGAGAAACAGACTTTGTTATAAGTCATAAAACACTGATTTTTATTTGATTCCCATTTGACAAGAATAAGCCATATTATCTTTTTTCTGAGTGGTATTGAATCATTTGATTCACCAAAAGCACAAAATGTCATACTATCAGCTAGACTAAGAGGATGGGATAACTATATATGAGCCCCTCACAACATCACTTCATTCAGAGACACATCTTACAACACAGTTGGTAAGAATAACTTAAGCAAAGTGTTTCTTTGCCTCCAAGGGAAAATCTATCTTTTAATAACTGAATAATTCATCTGTTCTTGATTCCCAGGACCAGATTATGACCTGAAGTTACTGCAATCCTACAGGAAATCAAGTTTGATTTTGTAATATAGTCAAATGAGTACTTTAGAGTGCCATGTCTGAGATCAATAAGGAAGCAGTAACTACATTTACTGTCATATGATGATATTGATGTAAAAACATAATGGTCAAAATTATAAAATCAATTTCATAATTTAATCAGAAATGTTTATTGATACTGTTAAAGTTGAATTCAATAGCTTCTGGTATGTAGTTAATTTCCTACCTGTCAGAAAAATGTATTGAAATGTTCTTTCTTGAAAATGATTGGAGTTAATTCAGTAGAGAAAATATTAAAGTTCCATGATGCTAGTAGACACAGATTTCTTTTCTTTCTTGCTTCTGTCTGTGTACAGAGACTAGAAGCTTTTTGCTTGGCTTTTCTTGTAGATATTATATATTTAGATACTACTGATATTACAGTAGTCAGTTCCCAAAACATGTCTTTTGGGGATGAAGAGAGAATATTTCTGAAATGAAAATACCAACTAAATAGACAATATGTGTTTGGTATTGGGGTATATGTCACATTTTAAAATGTTAAGTAATCCTGAAAATAAATGTGAAAAAAATAAAGATAGCTCTGGAGGCTGAAAATCTTTGATGATTTGACTTTGCCACCAGCTACTGGTTTTGATCTATATTCATGTTAAGTGGGAAGGTTTTTAATTGAAGCTAGAAGTCACTTACTGGAGTTTTTGAAAGTATAACTGTTTTTTTAAATATAATCACTGCAAAGAGTGATAGCCTATATAGCTGATTCCAATTTAAAAGGATCAGAGGATGAACAGAGGAGAAAGAATCCCAGAAGTTAGGGGATTCAGATCAGTGAAACACCTCAATATCCTGAAAATGATCAGAACACTTCTTCTATCCATTAATGAAAAAATAAGTAGTAAGTACCTGCTATGCACCAGAAAATGTTCCAGGGACTGGGAAGACAGACAAAAATGAAACAATCCCTACCCTAAAGAAGCTCATATTATATCAGAGGAAATAACAGGTAGCCTGGAGTCGGGAAGATACCTTTTCCTGAGTTCAAATATGACCTCAGACACTTAACTTGCTTTGTGATTCACTTAACTCTATTTGCCTCAGTTTCCTCATCTGTAAAATGAACTGGAGAAAGAAATGATAAACCATTCCAGTATTTTTGCCAAGAAAACTCCAAGTGGGGTCATTAAGAGTAGGAAATGACTGAAGGGGCAGCTAGATGGCATAGTGGATAGAGCACCAGCCCTGAAGTCAGGAAGACCTGAGTTCAAATCTGGTCTCAGACACTTAACCCCAACTACCTGAGCAAAAACAAATGACTGAAAATATGAATACACAACAATAACAAATAGTTCACCTGGTTCTGCTCATTTCACTTTTCATTAGTTCATACAAGTGTGAAAAATATGCTATAGAAAAATTTTCAACAAAATTTAGAAATTGATTGGATATGAGGACTGAAATAGAAGCAAGAGAGGGAGAGGAATTGGGAAAGGAAAAGGAATAAATAATAGAGTTTTCCTGAAGGAAATAGAAGGTAGGATAATCAGCGGTAGATGACTTTGCAAGAGGATGATCCAGCTACCAATAAAGTTCAGCAGAAAGAGATACAAAAAGAAATTCCATTCAAAATAACTGTTGATAGTATAAAATATTTGGGAATTTATCTGCCAAGGGATAGTCAGGAACTATATGAACTAAACTACAAAACACTGTCCACACAAATAAAATCAGACCTAGTCAATTGGAAAAACTTAAAATGCTCATGGGTAGGCCAAGTGAATATAATAAAAATGACAATATTACCCAAACTAATTTACTTATTTAGTGCCATACCAATCAAACTCCCAAGAAATTATCTTACAGATCTAGAAAAAATAGTAGCAAAATTCATTTGGAAAAACAAAAGGTCAAGAATTTCAAGGGGATTAATGAAAAAAAAAAGGCTGACAATGGTGGACTTGCTGTACCAGATCTAAAACTATATTACAAAGCAGCGGTCATCAAAACCATTTGGTACTGGCTAAGAAATAGAGTAGTCGATCAGTGGAATAGGATAGAATCACAAGACAAACTAGGCAATAAATATAGCAATTTAGTCTTTGATAAACCCAAAGACCCCAGCTTTTGGGATAAGTATTCACTATTTGACAAAAACTGCTGGGAAAATTGGAAACTAGTGTGGAAGAAATTAGGGCTTGACCCACATCTAACATCACATACCAAGATAAGATCTAAATGGGTTCATAATCTGGATATAAAGAGTGATACTATAAGTAAATTAGAGGAATGTAATATAGTTTACCTCTCAGACCTATGGAGATGGAATAAATTTATGTCCAAAGAAGAACTGGAACTCTTAATTGAAAACCAGATAGATAACTTTGACTATATTAAGTTAAAAAGTTTTTGTACAAACAAAATCAATGCAGACAAGATTAGGAGGGAAGCAATAAATTGGGAAATCATCTTTACATTTAAGGGTTCTGATAAAGGTCTCATCTCTAAAATATATAGAGAATTGTCTCATATTTATAAAAATTCAAGCCATTCTCCAATCAATAAATGGTCAAAGGATATGAACACACAATTTTCAGAGAATGAAATTAAAACTATTTATAGTCATATGAAAAGGTGCTCCAAATCACTATTGATCAGAGAAATGCAAATAAAGACAACCCTGAGGTACCACTTCACACCTGTCCGATTGGCTAAAATGACAGGAAAAGTTAATGATGAATGTTGGAGGGGATGTGAGAGGGCTGGGACACTGATGCATTGTTGGTGGAGCTGTGAATGGATACAGCCATTCTGGAGAACAATTTGGAGCTACGCTCAAAAAGTTATCAAACTGTGCATACCCTTTGATCCAGCAGCATTTCTATTGGGCTTATATCCCAAAGAAATCATAAAGGAAGGAAAGGGCCCCACATGTGCAAGAATGTTTGTGGCAGCCCTTTTTGTAGTAGCTAGAAACTGGAAATTGAATAGATGCCCTTCAGTTGGAGAATGGCTGAATAAATTATGGTATATGAATATTATGGAATATTATTGTTCTGTAAGAAATGACCAGCAAGATGATTTCAGAGAGGCTTGGAGAGACTTACATGAACTGATGCTGAGTTAAATGAGCAGAACCAGGAGATCATTATACACGGCAACAACAGTACTATATGACGATCAATTCTGATGGACATGGCTCTCTTCAACGATGAAATGTTTCAGACCACCTCCAATTGTTCACTGAAGAAAGTCATATACACCCAGAAAGAGGGATGTGAGATGTGGACCACAACATAACATTCTCATACTCCTTTATTGATGTTTGCTTACATTGTGTTTCCTTTATCTGATATATTTTTTGTGTAGATAAGATTTTTCTTGCACAACAATGATGGGTTTGGAAATATTTATACATATATTCGATTTGCCAATATTTTAACATAATTAACATGTAGTGTATATCCTGCCATGTAGGGGAGGGGTGGGGAGTTCGGGGAAAATTTTGTAACAGAAAGCTATGTAAGGGTTAATGTTGAAGAATTACCCACACATATGTTATGCAAATAAAATTAAAAAAAAAAAGAGAATGATCCAGCTATTCCTTTAAGATTAAAACAAAGGAGAGAATGAGGTAGGAAGCAGAAGGGTTGTGGACTAGGAGAAGAGACAGATGCTCTCAATTTTTTATGTAAAGTAAGAGTTGAAGTTCTCTGCTGAAGATGATGGGAAGAAATATTACAGGCAGTGGTATCAAACTCAAATAGAAATGGGGACCTTGTGGACCACATATTTAGTTAGAAAACCACATATTAATGTTGCCTATGTTCTATTTTAATTTTATTTATTTTGATAAATATTTCTCATTTACATTTTAACCTGGTTCCCACTGCACATGAAGGTTTTGTAAACTGTTTGATGCATCTGGTGTAGGGAACTTGAAAGAATAAGAAAAGGTTTAGAATATCCCTGAGTCAATCAGAAAATAATAAAAGAATTTTCAAGTCTGATTGAAAATCTGACTGAGAACCCAAGTGAGTTTAAGTAACATAAATACTTGATGGACTCAGTTGGCATAGCTTTGTGTCTCCCTTCATATAAATAAACCTCAGGGTCAGAGTTTGGCAAGAACTGAACGGCAATGGAACAAAAGTGTAAGGGATTCAAGGGTAATTGTGACTGAGTGTTGATAGCAAAAGGAAAACTGGAAGTGATACCAGGGATTAAGGAGCATGCCTTTTCTTCATCCTTGTCAAGGAGCATGAGAGAATATGCTGGAGAGAATGTCTGGAAGGTATTCTCTTCTAAAGGAGCCAGGTTTCCATAAACGGGAAGAAGGAGTGAGAAGTTGAAGTGGAAAGATAAGGCAAAAGAGTATGGGAACTGAGGAAAGGAAGGGGAATAAGCTTTTAAATAGCACCTGCTGTTTGCCAGAAACTATCCTGCTTTTTAAAAAAAAATATATTATCTCATTTGATCCTCACAACAACCCTGTGAAGTAAGTGCTACCATTCCCATTTTATAGTTGAAGAAACTAAGGCAAATAAGATTTAAGCATCTTGCAGAGGAGTTTGCTAATCATAAAACTGGGAAAATACCAGTTCACTAAGGCTCAAGAGCCAAGGCCCAAAGATGGTGAAGGGTTATGCTAACTTGTTATTATCTCTCTGTTTGTCATCCAGCAGAAGACTTTCAGGGGCTCTTGGACATTCTCAGGATATTTTCCTTTCTCTTTTTAAAAATTCTGTCCTTTTTTTCTCAGTTAGAACAATCCATGAAGGTGGACTTAAAAAATAAAACAAAACACTGCCTTTGCTTCTTCCTGATCTCACCTTCTAATCAGAATTTAATTCTTTAAACAATCCCACTGAGTAACTTCCATTCTATATTCATGTTTCCCCTCTTTCCTATTGAATAGCTAATTAGAGAGCTTCTTTACTAAAGGAAGCACTCCTGGGAGTTTTTACAATAGGAATGAAGGGCCACAGGTGCTAAGTTTACATTTTTGTGTGGGTGCACTCACATGAATGTGTTTATAATTATATATACATAAATATATAAACTACATGTGTATGATTATATAGTCATATATACATATACATTATGCATGTCTCTATATTTTAAGTCATAGATCAGAGCTAAGTAATTTTAAAGCATTTTGTATTTTTTAAAATAACTATAACAATAGTTTTATAAAATCTAAGAAATGCAGCATGGCCTAGTGCAGTGATCTTCAAACCTTTTTAAAAATTTTGTTCCTCTATAATTCTAAAAAAAATCATGTACTACTAATATGGATATAGTTACTTATTTATAAATCATATAGTACTACTCTATTGTACAGATTTTATTACTTATGTGAAAATAGAAATTATTAAAAGAGTATGATAAAGATGAAATGAGATTTATTCATGGGGTCACTGAAATAGGGGAGTGGTATAATCAAACCGACATTTTAGGAATATCAATTTAGCTGCAACATATTTATATATGAATTGATAATAGTTCAGGTGAAAGGTAATGAGGTCTTGAATGAAAGTAGTTGAAGGGTGAATAGAAAGGAAATGGATTTTAGGAAATAGAATTGATAAGTCTGGTAAGTATTGAGTGTGTAGAGTGAGAGAGAGTTAAGAGTCAAAGGTGACACTGATGTTATGAACCTATGTGACTGAAAGAATGGTGCTATCCTTAACAAAATGGGTTATAGTGAGATCTTCAATACAGATCATGAAGCATTCATGTTTGTGTAGCCTTTATGAGTCACTGTGTCCCATCAAAAATGTGGTCACTTACAAACTGGATGCTTCTAGGAATACAAAATCTGCTGGGGGATGCCTGCCAGAATCAGAAGGTGATTTTGGAGGCAAGATTTCGGCACACTGGGGAAACTACATGTTTCCTAAATTCCATTTAAATTATAACTAAGCTAAGGGGCCAACCCCCCAGAGCAGGAGAGATGTTGGAAGCATGTACAGAATCAGAAGGAGCCTAAATGGGGAAATTTGGGATTATGATGAACGAATAGCAGGGTAGAGTTATATTGGAAATAAACCTCAGGACTGTCAAATACAGAACTTACACTCAGACTCACTGAGATAGGTTTTGGAAACCCTGATCTAGTGGATCTTTGGAGACAAGGGGACCTATACTCAAATTTTGCTTCTGATAGACTCATAGACCATCGCAAATTGTTTGATTCACCTTTTTTATTTTCCTCCTTCTTTCTTTCTTTCATTCTCTTTTTCTTCTTTCCTCATTTCTTCCTTTCTGTCTTCCTTTTCTCCTTTTTGTCTCCCCTCCCTCCATTATTTCCTTTTTTCTTCTTTTTTTTGAAAAATAGAAAGCTTGTAATTAAAAAAAAAAAACACTTGTGAAATAGGGAAAAATTATTCATTTTGAACTTAAATACAAAAAGGCAAACACACAAAGAATATTCCCATGTATACAGCACAATATGAAGAGGATTCAATATAAGACCATGAATTTCCATTTTATACAGATATTTTTAAAATTACTATGTAATGAATAATACTATTTCCAAAGCTACTCCACTTTTGTTTCCTTTTAATTTTTTTTTATGCTTTGCTGTGTGCTCTTTATTTTTTGTTCCTCCCACCTCACCCCACCCTAGAGAAGACTACTATTTGACCCAAATATGTGTATGTATGCATGCATGTATGTATGAGTATTCAACAAGCATGTGTATATTTGAATATGTATATATGTAAATGTATTTATGTACAGATGTATACATATATGAATATATTTATGTAGAACTATACATCTATTTATAAGTTCTCTCTCTTCCCATACTTCTCTGTATTTACCATTCATCATTTCTAACAACAGTGTAATATGCCAATACATTCATGTACCGCATTTATTTATCTGTTCACCAAATTCTGGGCATCTACTTCATTTCTGATTCATATCTATTATTTAAAAATGCAGGTATAAATATTTTAGAGTATATTATAAGTTTGCTTCACCTTCCAGCTCCACAGGCAACTTACTAAAACTTTTAATTACAGGAGAGTTACTGATCTTCACTGGTGCAAGGAGCTTCTGATGCCTATGAGATCATAATTCCAGGCAGGAATGAATGAATGAGTAAATAAATAAACAAACAAGTAAATAAATAAAATGAGTCATTTTTTTCAATGAAATTCCTTTTGAATGCAAATTTAGACAATGGTTTTCCTCACTGGTGCAATCCCATCTAATCTATTATAATCTTCATGATTTAACTCTTAGCTGTTTTCATCTCTTTTCATGTTCAGAATGTGTTTTCTTTACTTCTGGCCCTCTGGCTGGTCCTTTAGAAATGTACAGATACTATCCATTCAATGAATAATGAAGCATTGCTTTAATCAATTTGTCTTTTGTACGCAGAGACTCTAACTCATGGATTAAATACTTTCCATTTTCCTCTAAACAATTTGTCCATCTTCTTTTTTGATGACTACATTGGACAGCATTTAGCTGCATTCAAGTTGAAGAAATTGACAAGTATTCCAGATGAACAAGTATTGGGACTCAGAGCTGAAGAGGAGGCTAGGGGCTGGGATTTATTAAATTGGGGGTAGATTATACACAAAGAATTACCCAGCAATTTTTGTGATCAAAAATTACTCTCCCACTACAAAAACTCATTTCTTTAACATCAATATCATCATGGCAATGGTATGAGTTTGTAAATCAGTCAATCAATAAGCATTTATTAAGTGCCTATTCTGTTCCAGGCACTGAGATAAGGGACATGGATATAAAAAAAGGCAAAAGATAGTCCCTGCTCTCAAGGAACTCAGGGTCTAATGAGAGGGAGAATATGAGTACAGCTATGTTCAATATGATCTGGTGAAGGTAATGTAGCTATTCAATAAGGATGACCAAGAAAGGCTTCTTGTAGAATGTGGGATTTTAGGTAGGACTTAAAGGAAGCAAGAAAGTGGAAAAGAGGAAGGAGAATGGTATGTCTTGTTTGAAGAACAGCAAGGGAATTAGAATCACTGGATTATAGAGGATATGACAAAGAAAGTAAGGTAGAGAAGTCTAGATAGGCATGTAGGGGGTATAGATTATGGAGAGCTTTAAATGCCAATTAAAAATTTTTACATTGATCCTGGAGATGATTAAGAACTACTGAGTTTATTAAGTAGGAAGATGACATGGACAGATCTGGGTTTTAGGAAGGTCATTTTGATAGATTAATGCAATTTGATAGATTGCAGTAAGGAGAGACTTGTGCCAGTGATAACAACCAGAAACTTTTTGCAATAGTGTATACATGAGGTGGTTGAAGACCTGCATTTGGAGAAGGAGTATCAGAGGAGAGAAGGGGGGTATAAATGAGAGTGGTTATGAAGGTAAATCCACAGGACTTGGTAACAGATTGTACATGGAGGAGGGTAAGAAAGATGGAGGAGCTAAAAAACGATACCTTAATTGAATGCATAGTAACAGGAAAAATAGGAAGAGAGGAAGCTTGGGGGAAAATGAGCTTAAATGTGGACATTTTAATATGCCTGTAGACATATAGTTTGAAATATCTGATAAGCAGTTGAAGCTATGAGTCTTGGGAGGGGGAAGGTCAGCTTGATGGTACAGTGGATAGAGCATTGGTCCTGAAGTCAGGAGGACCTGAGTTCAAATGCAGTCTCAGATTTACTAACTTACTAACTGTGTAACACTGGACAAGTCACTTAATGCAAATTTCCTTGCCAAAAACAAATCCCTAAGAATATATGAGACTGGAAGTTAGGAGAAATGTTAAAACTGAGTTTAAAGCTCTGAGAATCATCAGCATAGGCATGATAATTAAATTCATGAGACTGATGAGAACATAGAGTAAAATGACATGGAGACAGGAGAAAAGAAGCCCAGTACTGAGGCTTCTTGGGGGACACTCTTAGCGAGCATCACTATCCAACAAAAAAGACCAACAAATAGTGATGAGACAGATAGGAGGATGAGAACAGAGTTGTAGCAGGAAAACCCAGAGATTAAAGAGTACTAAAGAGAAGAGGGTCAACAAATGTGAAAAACTGTGGTGCTGCTGAGGCATTTATTAGTCCCTTACTATGTGCTAGGCACTATTCTAAGCCCTATATAAGTATTACCTCTTCTTATCCTCACAATAACCTTATAAGGTAAGTGTTATCATTATACCCATTTTACAGTTGAAGAAATTGAGGCAGACAGAATATAGGTAACTTGTCCGGGGTCACACAGCTAGTTTTTGAGGCTGGATTTGAATTCAGGTTTTCCTTTATATAAGTACAGGACTCTGCCCACTATGCCATCTAGCTGCCTCTAGCTAGAAAGGCCAAGAAGAATGAAGATTGAGAAAGGGTTGTTAGATTTGGCAATTAAGAAATCATTTGGCAACTTTGGAGAAGGCAGCATCAGTTGAATGATGAAGCTGGGTGCCATATTGTAGAGAGTTAAGAGTGAGAGGAAAGGAAGTGGAGTAATTGATTATAGATGAGCTTCTCAAGAAATTGAATCACAAAAGAGAGGAGACATATGAGATGAGAGCTATTAAGGTTTTTTAAGGACTGGGGAGACATTGGAATTTTTGTGAGCAATAGAGAAGCATCTAGTAGATAGGAAGAGACTAAAAAGCAAGGATAGATATGGACAACAGAGGGAATAATCTAATGGAGAAGATCAGACAGAGTAGACTCATTTGAGTTTGTCTAGTGATTAGCCTTGGGAAGGAGAAGGGCTACTATTTCATATGAGACAGGAGTGAAGCCAGAATTTGTGGTAAAGGCATCTGAGAGATGTGAGATAAGATAAGGGAATTCTTTGGGAATGACCTTATTTCTTCGGCCAAATATGATATTGAGAGGGTCCTCAGCTGAAAGGATTGGGGGAGCACTTAGAAGTCAAGGAGGGATGAAAAGATTTGAGAAACTGCTGGGGTAAATAGCATAATGAGTTAAGTAGAAAGAATAAAAAGATTGCCTTATTGCAGTGAGGGCCCAGTTGAAATTATGTACTCACGGGATTCTAAAATTTTAGGAGATTGAAATGATTCAAAAATATTGGAGAGAAACATTATTGTCTCTATAGAGAAGTATGTAGAGTGTAGCATATTACCAATGATGACTTGAACATAAGAAATGACATAAAAAGATGTCATTGAGCAAATAGACCTGTTTTATAAAAAATGGATAGTAATAGATTAATAGCCTGGAGCTTCCATAGGATCCATAAAAATAAGAATCACAGGGAGACTTCTAGTGCATTAAGTAAACAGAGAATTTATGGAAAGAGGGTTATGATCTGCATTTGCAGAAGGAGAAGCAGCATGAAATTGATCACAGATATATTGATATATTAAAGAAAAATGAAGATCAAGTTGGAAAAAAAGCTAAGTGATTTGTTCAAAGTCACAGAGCTAGTTTGTGCAGAACCTGGTTCAGAACCTAAGTCTCCTGATTTCCAAAACAGTGTTCTTTTCACTCTCTTTCTTTCTGGTTTTCTACTTTTCCTTTCTTCAAAGCCCAATCTTCCTATAACGCCATCCCTACCCCTCCAATTCATCAGATTACCTCCATCTTTTGACTTAGGACAGCACTGTGTCTCGCCTATTCATTTGTTACTTAAGATGTCATCTTTTCATTTTTTTTTCAATTTACCTTTTTATCTACTCACTTAATATATAACTTCCACAAAGATTGTGGCTGTGCTGCCTTCTGTTTTGTGTCACAGATCTAGAGCTTAAAGGAACTTAAGAGATCTCTAATCCAGCCTCCCCTCCTTTTACATATAATTATTATATATGATCCTGAGCAAGTCATTAAACCCTCTCTGCCTCAATTTTTTCCTCTATAAAATGGGACAATAACACTTATGGAACTTACTTGTTGCCATTAATATCATCATCATCATCATCACTATCATTATGGAAGAAGGAACATATTCTCCATTAGTATCTTACACATAATGGACATTCCATTAGAATCATGATACTTGGGAAAATAAAGGTTTTCAGAAAGGGAGGGAATTGAAAGGCAAGATAAAAAATTGAGTCTGGTGTTGCTTCCTTTTTCTAGCATTGTTAGTCTCTGCCATTTGTCTCCCATGCCCAGTAAGGTTTCTGACCTCTCTCTTCTCTCATCACTAGATCACCAACTTCTGTCTTCAGAGACAAAAGCAAAGCAAACTACTGGACTCTTCACATTTGATTGGCAATCTGGGTTAGGGGCTCAGCCAGATGCTGCTATTCTTTCTCATTTTTATACTTGGAGTCGGGCTCACTCTTTACCGATGGCATTATTTGGAACTTGATGGGACACCAGCTGCTCAAGCAGCCTTTCCTTAATATGGAGTTTCTACAAAGGGAAAGTAGAGTGGCTCTATTTGCATATGAAGCTGTTTTCTATGGTAGTGCTGGGAATATTAAGTGGGGTACAACTTGAAACTCTGGAGGCTTGAGTCCTTAGCAATGATTTAGGGAGACCTGTTGCAAATGAGCCTAGTTAAATTTGCAATCTGTGCATCTGAGGGCTTTGATTCAAACACTGAGAGTATCTTTTCAAATCAGTTAGGACTTTCTTAGAGCTGACTAGGTTCACAGCTAAACCTTTATAAATATAAAATATGTGCACTGAAAGGTACATAAAAGAAGTAGAAGATATAGTTCCTGCCTTTGGTTCTTTTACATCTAGTTTGGAAAATTGATAAATGACATATATCACTAAAACTTGTCCATAACTTTCTATACATTTTCTTTCCTTCTGTGCCTCCCAACAACCATTGGGTGTAGATTTGAATTTTATAAATCAATGAACATTTGGTTTACTCTTATGTCCCAGGCATTGTGCTGGATGTTGTAATTATAAAAGAGGAAATTGAAACTTAGCATTGGTAAATGTGAGTAGTAGACGTTGAAGCCATTTATTTCTTCATGACTGCAATTTAGCACTCTGTCCACTATATGATACTGTCCCTCTGGAGAGATAAGTTGTTCATGGAAGAAATGATTTGAAAACAATTCCCAGGCTCCAATTATAAAAGTATGAGAGAGATTCAAGCTGTTAAAGTTCAAATGGAATTCAAAGGGAGGGGATGATCATTGTGTCTCTTCTACCACTACATGTACAATTGATTTCCCAGTAGAGTTAAGGAAAAGAGTAAGATCTTTTCTCCCTGCTGCTGTATCCATCTCCAGTTTCCAGATAAGCATATGTGTTGAATTGACTATAATTTTCAAAGCTGACATTAGCTATTGCTCTTAATATAATAATCTATCATGATGTCTTATTCATTAGGGAATTTTAAAAGCAGATTTCCTTTTCTTAAGAAAACTTCACAGAGCTTTTTGTCCTTCCTTTTCCTCAATAATTCAAATTATCTAAAGAATTCTGGAAACAGCTAGGTGGTACAGTGGGTAGAGTGCCAGACCTAGAGTCAGGAAGATTAATCTCTTTCAGTTCAAATACAGCTTCAGACACTTGCTACCTATCTGACTGTGGGAAAGTCACTTAACCCTATTTGTCTCAGTTTCTTCATCTGCAAAATGAACTAGAGAAGGAAAGAACAAACCACACCAATATCTTTGTCAAGAAAACTGAGTTCATGTGCATACCCTTCAACCCAGCAGAGTTTCTATTGGGCTTATATCTCAAAGAGATCTTAAAGGAAGGAAATGGACCTACATGTGCAAGAATGTTTGGGGCAGCCCTTTTTGTAGTAGCTAGAAACTGGAAACTGAATGGATGCCTATCAATTGGAGAGTGGCTGAACAAATTATGGTATATGAATGTTATGGAATATTATTGTTCTGTGAGAAACTACCAGCAGGACGATTTCAGAGAGGTCTGGAGAGACTTGCACGAACTGATGCTGAGTGAAATGAGCAGAACCAGGAGATCATTATACATGGCAACAACAATACTATATGACGATCAATTCTGATGGACATGGCTCTCTTCAGCAATGAAATGTTTCAAACCAGTTCCAATTGTTCAGTGAAGAAAGCCATATACACCCAGAGAGAGGGATATGAAAGATGGACCACAACATAACATTTTCATGTTCTCTATTAATGTTTGCTTACATTGTGTTTCCCTTCTCAAATTTTTTTCTTGTAGATCAGACTTTTCTTGTGCAGCAAGATAACTATAAATATATATACACATATTCGATTTGTCAAGTATTTTAACATAATTAACATGTAGTAGACTTCCTGCCATTTAGGGGAAGTGTGGAGACTAGGGGAGGAAATTTGAAATGGAAAGCTTTGTAAGGGTCAATGTTGAAGAATTACCTATACATATGTTTTGCAAATAAAAAGCTTTAATTAAAAAAAAACTCAGTTCATAAAAAGTCAGATATGACTGTGGGGAAAAAAACTGAACTGATAGAATTTTAGGATCTGGAATGATTTTTAAAAGTTTAGCTTCCTGCTTTAAATACATGATATTTATGTATTTTAGGTTTTACATAACTTAACTTTACAGATGTTAACTCATTTGATCGTCAGAATAAGTCTGGGAGGTAGACTGATGTAGAGAGAGGCAAAGAAATTTACCCAGAATCATACAGCTGGTAGTGAGTAAGTTAGGAATCTTCTGACTCAAGTCCTGTATTCTCTTCATTGTGCCTCCTAGCTGCTTCCATTCACTTGCACAAATATGAATACTTATAGGGTACTATCTCTATTCAATAAGATGGTAATGTCTTTGAGGATAGGTTCTGTTTTGTTTTCATCTTTTGAATCCTCATTGCTTTGTACACTCATCTTGCACATAGAAAGTAATTCATAAATGCTTATGGAACAAATGACCACATTAATTTTGGCTTTGGTTACCAATGATTCCTGAATTGCCAAATTTGATGCTCTTATTTTCAGTCTTTATTATTTTTAATCTATCTGTTGCATTTGAATAACCTTTCTTCTTGGGGATTCTCTCCTTTCTGCACTTCTATGTCACTATGTTTTCTTAATGCTCTTCCAATATATCTAACCTTTCCTTGTTAATCATTTTGGCCACTTCATCCAGATCATACCCAGTAAGTGTGAGTATTCATCAAAACTCTGTCTCCCTACTCCTTACTCTTTCAGGGACCTCATTGTATCATATGAGTTTAATCATAATCTCCATGTTCCTGACTCCAAGATCTATATAACCTGGGTCAGTCTCTCCCCTGAGCTTCAGTCCATCATAACCAATTGTCTATTAAACAATTTGAGCTGGATGTTCCAGAGACACTTCAAACTCAGCATGTTCAAAATAGAACTTATTATCTTTGCCTCCAAAACTCACCCTCCTCCACATTTTCCTATTTCTATTGAAATTCCCACCATTTTTTTTAATATTTAAGGTCTGTAACCTTATTGGCTATCATTGACTCTTTAATTCTCCTGATTTCTAACCAATCGCTTGTCCTATATTGTTTCTACTTCTGCAAAACCTCTTGCATCTGATCTCTAGTCTCTATCCCACAATTATTCCCTTATTTCAGGCCCTCTTCATTTCTCAGATTGTGACAACTGCTTTCTAAATGATCTCCCCATCCCATGTCTTCCCTTATTTCAGTCCATTCTTCATAGTATTGCCAAAATTATTTTCCTTAAGCACAGAGCTGAATGTGTCACTTTCCTTCTTAAGGAACTTCAATGGCTCCCATTGCCTCTAAAATAAAAAGAATTCCTCTGCTGAGTTTTTTAATTTTATAAAATTATATTCAAATTGAATTTTAATACAAAAAGACAGAAAAAAATCCATGTACATAGCACAACATAAAAAGAAGCTTCAATATAAAATCATGAATTTCCATTCCACACTGATTGCTTTTTTAAACTATGTAATAAATACTTCACATTATTTTCAAAGCTATTTTTCTGTCTTTCTAAGTTTTCTTTTGTGCTCTGCTTTTTTTGTTTATTTTATTTAACAACCTGCTCTAGAGAAGGTGACCATTACATGTGTGTGTGCATGCATGCGTGTGTGTGCCTGTGTAAATATGTAAAACCATACTATACATACTTCTATTGAACAGTTCTTTCTTTTAATGTGGATAGCATCTTCCTTCATAGGTTATTTATACTTGATTTGAGTTTTCACAATAGTAAAAATGACTTAGTCATTCAAAGTTGTTCTGTTCATTTCAGTGTATAATTTTTGTAATATATTGTTTTAGTCTCCTAGCTAGTATTTTATATAGGATTTTTGTACCAATTGATTAATGGATTAATAAATTTGGTTAATTAATGAAATTGATACATAATTTTATTTCTCTCTTTCTATTCTTCCTAATTTAGATATTTTCACCATATTTGTTTCATAAAAGAAGTTTGGTAAGACTTCTTTTCCTATTCTAAATAATTTATTTAATATTGGAATTAGTTGATCTTTAATTTTTTTAAAAAAATGCATTTGAAAATCCATCTGGTCCCAAAGTTTTTTTTTCATTTTTGGCTTGTTTCATTTCTTTTTCTAAAGTAGGCTTATTTAGATATTCTATTTCTTTCTTTCTTTGTTTTTTTCTAATGTCTTTTAAAACTTGGCTTTCTCTCTGTTTTCCAGTACAAAATTCCAACTCTCTTTTCCATACTTATCTTTCCTCACCTCTGATGAAGAAAATCTCTCTCTTCCTTCAAAATGTAGCTCAAGCACCATCTTCCATGTGGAATCTTTCTTAAACTTCTTCAATGTTAGAGCCCTGCCTTTCAAACTACTTTGTATTTATTTTTATATGTTTGTTTGCTATATTACCTATTTTAATATAAATTCCTTGAGAGTGGGAATTATTTCACTTCTCCCTGGCACATAGTTAAGTACTTAATAATTTTTTGTTAGTTTGTTGATTGATTGGTTGGTTGGTAAGATAATTAGATTTTACTGTCATATATAGTATGTGGGATTTTTAGTAGTCCATTTAGTAGTCACATCAATTGGGTGGATTTTTTGAGCAGAAGAAATCTCAGAGCATTAGTTTCTAATGCCCATAAAACAAATTTCCCTAGACTCAATGAATCAGGACCTTTGTGCCTCTTTTAGTTCCATCCAAAGTTTATATACACAAATAGACACAGCCTATGTGTGTATCTATTCTGCTCAGACACTGAGCAAGAATGCACGACAAAATTCAAAGAAACTCATGGGTCATAACCACATTATAGACGCAAAAATGAGATACATTCTGAAAACTCTGTCCAGACTTTTAGAACAATGAGTAATTCTTTTGAGAATGTTCAGACAATGTGGGGAAACTGTTTAAAAAAAGCCACAGGAATGCTAGGACTAAAGGCCTGAGTAGTGGAATATGAGTCTAAAGAGATAATGATGGATCACCCAATTCTCTCCTAAGACTGTCCTCAGAATACCATTGTGACTGCAGTTCTGGTCAACACATCTTCACAAGGTCAAAGTTGTAATTGAGAAGGAGCAAAGAAAAGGAATGAAGTTGAAATTGGAACTACAGAGAATAAACTTTGAGGATGGACTCAAATCCTTAATCTTTTAAAGATATTTTCCAGGTGGCCCAACTGAGCTATATAGCATTTCCAAACATGCAGATCAAGCTCCTCATTTATCATGTTGTCACAAAAGCCCCTAAAATCTTCATTCCTTGGTCCACCATGAAAATGTAATAGTGATGCATTTTTGGTCTGTGAAATAGGTTAAATCCAAGTCTGTGGTGTTTGGGTTCTTCTCTTATCACCTCAGACTTATGGATTTGGAAAGCTAGTCTCTTTGGTATGGTTTGGGTGTTTTATTGGATTTTTTTTAGTTTGAAACTACAAGCTTCCTTTATTAAATTTGAAATCATGGGTTTCGTGTTGAAGGACTTGCATTCCATTGCATTGTTTAAATTCATCTGATAGTCACTCCAGAATCATTCCTAACAATTGGGATGACTTCATTTATGTTTGTTTTCCCTTTCTATTAATCCATGACAAACTGTGAAATTTGCCATTTTTACCATAACCAGGCCATGAAATTTGTCATCTCTCTCTGTAATTTACATGGAGGCCTGGCTATAGATGGATTTCAGGCTGGATGATTACTTTCAGCCCAATGCGTATGACAGAACAAAGGAGGGATACACCCTAAATAAAGCACAAACAAATTCATAACAGACATCAGGAAGAGCTTTTCCCCCCATGCTGTAAAACCAACCAATATGTGCTGACGGTTTCTTTGGGAAAGGATAATGGAACCAATACACTTATGTCAAATCCAAGAAACAATGAAATGACACTCCAGGGAGGGATACTTTAAAGGGAAGGAACCCTGATACATTGTTTAGTGGGGGGTATAATAATTTATGTGGTTGGAAGGTATTTGGAGTTATAGTTCTAGAGGCAAGCCTAGTGCAACTATATAAGAGTGTGCAAACTTGTTCACTAGCTATCATCTGTGGACTGGTATACCACCTTATTCTCTCTCCTTCAATATTTAATATTAATGAGTTCCTCCATGTCAGAAAATCAAAGAAAAAAAATCTTTTCAATGATTTGGGTTAGAAATTAGACTGGAGATTCCCCGGGAAACTTCATATCCCTGCCCTTTGTCATGTTCTTCCTGGCTACTTTTTTTCTTTTTTCTTCTTCTCTCTTTCTTTCCTTTTTTGGGGGTATATGTGGGGCACTGGTGGTACAGAAAGAGGGATTATAAACATGGAAGGATAGCATATTCATATTGTCCACCTACCCAATGCACAAAATTCAATATAATCAATGAATCACTGTTACCGAAAGATTCTGTAATGTTCTCAAAATAGTTTGTCTAATGGGGACTGAGTGCAAGTGATTGAAATAGAAGTTCAATAAGGCAGGTAGATATTATACTTGGTGAGTGTAAAGGTGGCTTTGATGTTGTCAATGCCTAATTTAAACTGAAAAACTTTCTGAGGTAGGAATTGATATAAAGTGAGGAGATGAAGAAATGAAAAGATCTCTAAACAATAACACACTCATTGGTAATACCACCTACATGAGCTGAAGAAAAAGATTTGGTAGTAAAAATGACATGCTGTTTGTAGTCTTAATATATTGTATGTATGGTTTTAAACACGTTGAAGTCTTTAAAGTTTCTCTACCATAAGGAATTGTCTTTCTGTGTTGCCATCAACATGTATGGCAAAAACTCAATGACCATCTGTGACACTAGATTTCTTTAATTGGCAAGAGGACATATAGTCCATGGAAAGAAGACTGACAAGTTTTGAAGGGACTGGCTACAAGAAGGAAGAAGGTTATTCAGAATTATATTGATTGTTTTAGTTGATTCCTGTTATCTAAGTAGGAAAAAATCAGTTAGACTATCAGTACCAGCCATTTCTTCTACAAAACTGTGGACCGGACTACCTTACAACTAGCAAAATTTATCAAATGCAATAATTCCATATTTGTCATTTCTGGCAGAAGTGTTAATGAACAGCAAACTGGTCCAAAGAATTAAATCAGTGGAGAAACAAGAAGTCTGAACCATCTACTAGCTGCTTAATCACATCCTGAAAACTGAATATAATTTGTCATTTTTGCAAAGCTTTCCACCAAATTAAAAGGGAATAACTGCCAGATGTCATGTTGTCATGACTTCCTCAAAGGAAAGATCATTGTCATCATTAAGTATTTTTATTTAGTCATAAAATTATCGCAAAATATTAGTGATTGTGATGATTGTGCAATTTCATAGGACACTATGAGAGTTCTCCAAAATAAGATTGAGTACAGAAATCTATCTATATCTATATCTATATATGTATGTATATCTATATCTATCTGTGTGTGTGTGAGAGAGAAAGAGAGAGAGAGAGAGAGAGAAAGAGAGAAAGAGAGAGAGAGAAAGAAAGAAAGAGAGAGAGAATGTGTTGGTATGCAATCCAGATTTGCAATTTTATTTGGTTAGCAGACTTTCCATGAGGAAACTTCTTTCATCAGATATATTGGCAACACTCCACAATTTATAGTCTTAAAAGAATTGTTTGAAACAGTATAAGGTTAAATCCATGATCAGTCAGCCAGTATGTGCCAGGAATAATAAGACCTGAACTAATATCTCCCTGACTCCAAGGCTAACCCTCTATCTACTGTGCCTAATTGTCCTTTATCTATACATTCATCTCTCTATGTATAGACCTACATCTATCTCACAGGTAAAGGACACTTTCCCCAAATGAACTCTCTGGGCTCATATGAAACATGATTAGTTTTGAAAGGTATGCTAACCCCAAGGGGATTATTATTTTTCTTTGATTTGTGACCCATGCTTTTGGAAAAACTCTCTATATTCATGTCTATCCTGTTCCTAGGTTTCTCCAAATGTAGTCACATATCAGTTGACAGAGGATCCATCTCCCACATAGGCAATAAAGAACTAAATACATATCAGGTAAGGGACACTCTTTTACCCTGTAAAAATTCAAAAGGTGCAAAAGTATCCATAGAAGTCCATGGAAATATATAGAAAGAAATATAAAAAAGAACCATCTCAAACACTCAAATAACCAACCAACCACTTCCCCCCTCAGAAGGCAACCAAGTTTAATATTGTTATGTGAGCAATGCCTTGACCTTCTGGTGAAATCTCTCTTTCATAAGACCACACACAGTTTCCTCCTATATTCATATTCCTATATTCATTTGTAGTTTAGGTTTTTTCCTAGAAGGTTTTAAGAAATGCTGAAGAGTTTCCCCAACTTTCAGGCACCAGTCATAGTTAGGGTTAGTGCCACTCGCTGGGAATCAGTGAGAGAAATGTCCAATGTCCTTTCAACTACAAACCAGTATATTTGCCTAACTTTGTGTAAGATGTGCTTTCAGATGTTTCCAAATAAAATCTATTATAATTCAAGAAATTGATTGTTCAGTCATTTTTCAGTTGAAAACAAATCTTCAGGAGCCCATTTGGGGTTTTCTTGACAAAAATATTGGAATAGTTTGCCATTTCCTTCTCCAGCTCATTTTTCAGATGAAGAGACTAAGGCAAACAATTTTAAATGACTTGTCCAGAGTCACATAGCTACTAAGTGCCTGAGGCCAGATTTGAACTCACTTTATCCAACTATCTGCCCATTAAGTTGATTTGAAGCTCCTCATTACACATTGATGTTTGCATTAATATTCTATCTCTCTATCCTACCTGACATACTAAGTGCTCAATAAATGATTATTGATATGTAGATATAGACCTCTATCTATTGATCAGTTGACTGATAGATTTCTCTACATAGTTTTTGTCCCTTTATTTTGAAGCATAGCATAATAGAGTTCTGGTTCAAGCTTTTCTAGTAATGAGCTGTGTGACATTGGGCAAATAATTTCAATTCTATGAATATTGGTTTCCGCTTCTAAAAAAATGAGTTGGGCTAGATCAGTGGTGTGAACTTCAGAATCTTGACTAGACATATTGACTTAAAAAACCACAAATTAACACTAGCTATGTTGTCTTGTACTATTATTTATGTTGTTAAACATTTCCCAATTGAATTTTAATATTGTTTGAGCAGCATTCTTGAGTGTTGTGATCACAAATGTGAAACCTCTGATATCTAGATAACTTCCTTCTAACTTTCTGAAGGACACTTCTTTGTTAGTAAGATAAAAATGCAATATGTTTACTTTTCATCTGAGGAATATACCTTTTCATTAAATATTATCAAATGTATAGTTGAAATTACTGATATTCTAAATGCAAAGAATACATGAATATTATATAAAAACATAAAATAAAAAGGAAAATTCATTTTAATTGAATAGAATGCTTCAGAATGGAAGCTTATTTAGGTGGGGAGAAGGTAGGGTAGCAAGACCACTATAAGCAAATCCTGGATGATGTAAAGGATATTTAAATGATAACATTTGGGGAAATGGTCACTAATCAGTATTTTCTAACAAAGCCAGGACTTCATATATACTCTGAACCTCTCCTCTCAATCCATGAAATAGTTTGTTCTGCTTTCAATGGCCATTGTTAATGTTTTTACAATCAAATCAAAATTTGGGAAAGTTTGAAGGCAAAAGAAAAGAGAGAATGGTAGAGAATAAGATGGATAGATAGTATTGTGAAAATAATGAATATGTATTTGAACAGACTTTGAGAGATAGTGGAGGATAGAAGGTCCTTGTGTCCAGGGGATCACAAATAGATACAAGTGAACAATAAAAATGCAATGGAGTGTTGGATTTAGTTCAAGAGTCTGGGTTTGAATACCTTTTACTTTCTACCTCTGAGACTTTGAATAAGTCACTCCCTGGGCACTTACTCTTAAAGAGTTTACATAAAGCCTGGTTGCAGACCCAAGAGCCAAAACACATGAAAAAATTCCAGGAAATGAGAGCTGTTCTGAATGTTCCAGATGGTGATGCAATAGGAGCCCAGGAAAGCAGCTGGAGGAGTCAAAAAAGAGGAAGAGTCATGCCATAGGAAGTGAGTAGACTCTTGGATGGTAATATTGAAGTGCTTTCATTTGGGAATTCGTCTGAAGTCACAGTATTTATCCAAAAGAAATGACATTTTCTAAGGCTAGGTGGCTAGATGATTGAAGCACATGATCAAGAAGCCTAAGAGCACTGGGGGAAGCAGTGGGAGTGGGACGGGAGAAAGCAGAGGACCCTCCAATTTAGTGGCTTGCAATTTTCTATTAACTAAAAAGCTTTACCCTTGGAGCTCTTGACTATCTTCACTGGTGGCAAGAATCTACTCATTAACAGCAGATCTAATTTTGGGAAATTGATAAAAATCATTCAGAGTCATCAATTGATTTGGATAAGAGTATCAACTAGCCAGGATGGGAGGATGTATCAAAAAAAGAAGAGGTAACTATAAAGTAATAGAACTGAGTTTTTTGTGTGTGACTTTTAAACTACCTTTGAAGACATTTCTAAAAGGGAACCCTTTTATATCTAGAGCTGGAAGGGAACTTAGAGATTCTATGTAGTTCACAGTCTTCATTTTCTGGATAAGGGCACTAAAGCCACATAAATAAATGATAGAATCAGGATCTGAACCCAAGCCCTGGGACTCCAAATTCTACTTCTTTATCTCTCTTTCTCTCTCTCTCTCTCTCTCTCTCTCTCTCTCTCTCTCTCTCTCTCTCTCTCTCTGTATATATATATATATTATATATATGCATATATATATTATAGAATGCTATATCATAGCATATATATATATATATATACTAGAATGCTATAATATAGCATTCCAGACATGTTTGAAATAACAACAATATTAGAATAAGCCATCTCCTGATAATTAAGTTGAAAGGGTCACCCTCATATTGATGTATTTGCTTTAAAAATTTGTAAACAATTCTTGGCATTTTCACATCTGTGCTTTATAGCAATTAGCACAGTGATTAAAGACTAGGCTTGGACACAGGAGGATCTGAGTGGAATTCAACCTAAGAAATAAAATGTCTGACAACCCTGTCTGCCTCAGTTTTCTCATCTGTATGATAGGGATAATAATAATACCTGCCATCCAAAGATGTGAGAATAAAATGAGATAAATCTATGTTCAAACCATAAACCATAAAATTTTTTTCATTACAAAGAATACTGGATTTCAAACTTGATGCAGGAGTGTTGGACCTAAATTCTGGCTCTGACACATCCCAGCTATGGACCAGAAGTAAGTGATGATATCTTAGTTTTGATTATCTCAACTAAAAAATGGTAAGAGGAAAGGAAGAAAGAACCTAGGATGTGCCACATACTATGCTAAGTGCTACTTTTTGATGTTACTGTGAAGAAATAATTTGTAAATCTCAAAGTGCTATAGGGCAGAGGTGTCAAACCTGGCTGCAGGCCACCTGAGATATAAAGAATTCCTGAGCCAGATTAAAATATAATTGCCAAGTATTTAACAAAATATGTAAAAAATACTATAAAACATAGATACATATTAAGTATCTAGAACATAGAAACATGTTAATTTGTGGTTTTCTAAGTCAATGTGTGGTCCACTGGGATATGTTTGAATTTGCGTTTGATACTATTGCTACAGGCTATCTCATTATGACTCCCAGAGACAGAAAGTTAGTATGTTTTTTTCTTCACTATCAAAGTCCTAAGAAGTAATTTGATTTATGGATCCGGAAGTTGGCCGTTGAATCAGAAAGACAGCCCCCCTGTCTCCTACAAAAAAAAAAAAATGATTGGGTGTCATTGGGCATTTACTTAACTTCTCAATGAGCTTTTTAAATATTAATTTGAAGAGCGATTGTCATAGAGGGAGGTAGTTCCCTCCCTAATGGGATGTTCCCTAAACCAATAAAAACAGACCTGCCTCCCCCAAAAAAATCAGTCCTCAGTATACCTCCTTTGAATAGAGGATTCAAACATATTGATTGATATAAATCAATTAAAACAATACAAAATGGAATCCAAGTAGGTGGGAATTATGTAGACTATAATGAAAATTTAGAAAAGAGAGAGCTTGTTAGGTGGAATAATCTGGAAAGTCTCTATGGAGGAGTCTTTACAGCTTTTAAACATCCAGGAATGCGTAAAAAAAAGAAAAAGTATATGAAAGTCTTAGAAGAAGCATAACAACAAGAGAAAATGGAAGAAAGTATAACAAAGTTTGGTACTAGTAATTGTGTCTAATGACACAGCCCCATTTTAGTTATACCCAACTTTGAAGATCAGTTAAAAATAAAATCTTTGGATTGAAGAGAGTATGAAAACACAAAGTTCTCAGATCAGCAGGTAATCTTTGGTCTACCCTTGGAAGCAATATCAATAGCATCAAAGCTTTAAGAGGAAGGGAACCACTTGGAGTTTTCCCAATCCCATTAGCAAATAGCAGCTCTTCAAAAGCAATAGCAACAAAGCACTTCCTAACATTTGAAGGGCAGGAGCTCTGCCTGTAGATGATTATGTACATGAATGTATTTGCATACATCTGGGGTAGTTGGCACAGATTTATTATTGAAATCCTATAAAGCTTTTTAAATATTTTGCTGAAATTCTTTTCATTTCCAAAGTCATCACGAGTTGGTTGTAACTATTCTAAAAAGTAGGAAAGAAATAGATGGTTTCAGAATGTTAGCACTTGAGTTGGATGATCCTCAGAGTTAATTCTAGGCTTGGCACATATTTTTGTTCTTTTAAATATAATAAAATATGGAGCGACAATGGAAAGGACTAACATTTTAATTTTCTTTAATCATGAAAGTCTTGCCTGTTGATGAAGTGAAATAATGGGGAGTGGGTTTCATGCATGGAATTATAATATATGGAGAGCTGTGCTATAAAATACAAACAAGAGAGTGAAAAAATAACCTTGTTGTGCCAATATACTCTTCTAGTTCTTACTTCATAGAATGATAAATAATCCAAGCTGGAGGAGTTATATAATTTGGTTTCACATTTGTTGCCTCTGATCTTTATGTGCCATGTGACTATGGGCAAGCCTTTTAAATTCTCTAAGCCTATTTCCTCACCTATAAAACGTGGCTAATAATTGTAACTATCTAAAAGAATTGTTGAAAGGCTTCCCTGCTGTCATGTATCTAAAGTGTTTTCCAAAGGTCTTCCAAGGTATTACCTGTTCTATGATGGTGACTTCTCTTTTGTGTAGGTTTCTATTAAGGACCTGCTCTGATTCCTCAGGAGGACTAAGATATAATCCTGGGATTTTAGAGAGTAAGCTAATAGAGTACAGATGTGAAAAGGGATCTTATGAGGAAACTAGAGTATCAGAGAACCACAAGGTTAGAGCTGAAAGAAATCTTTGAGATCATGGAGTCAAATGTTTTACAGATGAGGAAACTGAGGTAAACAAAGGTTAAATGACTTTTTCCTAGTCAGATAGTGTCTGAGGCCAAATTTAAATCAAGGTCCTTCTGACTCCTAATCTAGCATATTCATTCTCTTTTCTAACCTCTAAGAAAGTAAGTAATTAGTATTAATTTTAGCTAGCATTTATATAGTGGCTACTATGTGCCTTCCACTGTGCTTAGCATTTTTATTTTTTTACAAATATCATTTTATATCATCAAATATCATAGAGGTCGGTTTTATCATCCCCATTTCACAGATGAGGAAACTAAGACAAATAGAGATTAAGCAGCTAAAGCTGAATATGAATCCAGGATTGCCTGACTTTTGGTTCTGCATGCTTAGCACTTTTATCTGCTTATTCCAAGTATAAAGTCATGAAGTGAGAGTTAGGACTAGAACCCTTTATCATATTGTTGTTCAGTCATGTCTCTCTTCATGATCCCATTTGGGGTTTTCTTGGAAAAGATACTGAAGTAGTTATTTTCTTCTCCAGCTAATTTTGCAGATGAAGAAATTGAGGCAAACTAGGTTAAGTGTCTTTCTTGGCTTGCTCACATAGCTGGTAAGTGTCTGAGGCCAGATTTGAAGTCTGGGAGATGAGTCTCTCTGACTCTAACCTAGTGTCACCTAGCTGTCCATACAGTCTCTCCTGTTTCCATTATAGTTGTCATTCCTGATTCACTTAAACAATAATCAATAAATCATTATTCTGTCTGCTATGTGTCAGGCACTACGACAGGCAGTGGGGTTACAAATACAAAGAATGAAGCCATGTATACTTGCAAGGAATATATATTCTACTAAGGGAGATCATATATACATATGTAGATATATGTATTATTAAAATATATTATATGTACACACACATTATGTGTTTTATGTGTATGTGTGTATATATACATGTATGTATGTAAAGTGAGTAGAATGTAAATACAAGATAGTTAAATACAAGATAATTGAGAAAGGAAGGTACTCACTGTTGGAAGAGGGGTCAATAAAGGCTAACTGAAGAAGATGGTCTTTGATCTGTTTCTTGAATGAAGAGAGAAATTGTATGAGGCAGAAGTAAGGAGGTGATGGATTCAAGAAAAGAAAGTGGGCCAAGGCAAAAGTGTGAGTCTAGAAATGGGAGATGATATACAGAGTATCAGGGACAGAGAGGTCAATTTATTTGGACCATGGGGTATGTGTGAAGGGGAGTAATATCTAATGAGGCTAAAAAGAGAGGTTGAGGTCAGGTTGTAAAGGACTTTAAAAGTAAAAAAAAGAGGAGTTTCTAGTCAAATACTTCTGACAATCATCTCCCCTTCCCCGGATAATGGAGCCATCTCTTCTGATAGAAAAATGTGCAAGCTATGTTTTCAGTTTTAGAGTTTGATAAATGGAAAGTGTGGACAGAGTATTCCGAAAAATTCAAATCACCCTTTGGCTCATTGTTCAATTGTTTATGTGTCTATATGCTTATTCACAATTCATTCCTGAATATTTTCAAATATTTTGTAATGTTTGTTATATCATTTGATTCTTCTATGGTTTATATAACTCTGATGCTGCAGTCTTTAAAAACTGACCAAAGGATTAAATGAAGCCACCATGATTCTAAAAATTGTAGAATTTAGCTTTTTAATTTAGCAAACATTTTATTAAGGTACTGAAAATGCATTAAGTTGGTAGGATATGGAGTCATAAAGGTCAGAGTTTGGTTGCTGTTTCTGAAACTTAAAGGTTGTGTGACAATGCTAATTCATCTCTAAGCTCCCCGAGTCTCAATTTCCTCACTTTTAAAATGAGGCTATCAATACTAATAGTAACTAACCCATAGGTTAGTGTGACAGTGCAATTTACAAAATATTAAGTAAACAAAGAGTTATAAAATGTAGCTGAAGAATAATCTAGATTAATCTGAAGATTCTCATATCATGTCAGAAAACAGGCCACTATAAGACAATTTTTATCGGGAACCATTGCAGCTCATGAAAGTCATTCTGTTATGGAATGGAAGGATTAGATCCTCCAGGAATAGAAACTGTTTTGTAATACACACACACACACACACACACACACACACACACACACACACATATATACATATATATATGGAGGGTGGTAAATAATTTAGTTGGTCAAAAGAATGAAATTCACAAAAGAACATAGTATGAGAAATGCTAAATTGCTACAATATTATGGAGGACTTTGAATGGCTGAGATACACCTATTCTTGGAAAGTAATAAAAAGCCATCCAATGATGTCGAGTTGAAGCATGATCATATATATACATATGAAAGATAAGTGTGTCCATGATGTAAAAAGCTGGACTGATGGGTGAAGAGAATAAAACTAAGAGATCTGTTAGGATGCTAGAATTCACTCATGTACCTGTAATTTCCAGGGCTATATTTGAAGAATTCATAAATAAAAATGGGGAAAGACCTTAGCTTAAAGGGGCCAACTTAGTGTCCCAATGCATCCAAGGCCATTACCAGTCATCATGACCTATGTCTTGCCACTGAACTAACTAACTCTGGGGAAAGAGTGAGACTGATGACTTTGCACAGCTCTGAGTCACTCAGATCCAATTCACTTACAAGTCAAGACATCCCCTCCTGATGTCATTGACCCACTTTGAGAATGAAGGACTAACAACAACTCCCTGTAATAGATTGTTGGCAGTAGGAATAGAGAGATGGGAACAAATGAGAGTGACTGTAGATTTAGAGTCACCATGACTTTCTTCTTATCTGGATATGCAAGGTTAAGGTAAGGTAATAGATGAATATAATGCTAATGTTCTACAAAATGAAAGATTGAGTGAATAATCATACCACCTAAAGAAATAGTAAAGTCTGAAGAATAAGAATAAGAAAGATTCTTGGTTTCTCATTTGGTAGGAGATTATAGAAAGTTTTTTTTTCCTAGTATGCTTTGTATAGTGTTTGCACATAGTGAATATTTAATAAATTATCTATCATCCATCCATCCATCTTGCTAAATCTGAAATTCACAAAATGCATTAAATGTTTTGCTTCATTGTGATTTTAAAGCAGAATGCATAAGAGGATGGTGAAGGGGATATTATTAAATCAACCACCTGGCAAAAGTCTGTCACACCTCCCATAGGCTAGGAATCATGCTTAGTTTTTTTATGAAATAATTGATATCACAGTCTTCCCTGAATTCAGATTTTTAAAAACTTTTTCTTGTTTAGTATTTTTGTTAAAATTAAAAGAAAGTTAAGTACATTTTAAAATTAATTTAATGTTTTAGTTGGTTTAGTGAAAAAAATAAAATTAAAATTCTTAATTGATGTAAAGTAGTCTAAACAAAAAGCTGAACTTCCCATAGCTGGAGGTCAAGAGGAAGAAAACCTCAAGAGGTTTCAAGATGATACCATATAAAGGCTAATTAAAGGAACTGGAACTGTTTAATCTGGGGAAGAAAAAAACTTGAGAAGGAGCATGGTACTTGAATTCAGGTGTTTAATATGAAGGAAGAGAAGGTTGAAGAGGGAGCAGACTTGTTCTGTTTGGCTCCAAATGGTCCGCTAGGGAAGAACTTGAAGCAAATGGGTATAGAGTCAAATTTAGACTTGATATAAGGATAGATTCTGAATGATTAGAGCTATCCAAAAATGGACTACACTGTCTCAGGAAATAGTATATTGCCCTTTATTGGAGTTCTTTAACTAAAGGCTGGTTGACTATTTGTTGAGCATAATACAATACAGTTTATTTCATTCAGATTCAAGTTGAACCATCTGGCCTTTGGGTTCCCATCCACCTACAATTACATGATTCCTGTGCTATTATACAAACAGTATCTGTTTATGGCAATTCAATGTTTTAGGAACAAATCTCACTGTGTCATGACCTTAGATTTTTTCATCCTTTAAATGAGTGTTATTAGTTTTTATCACTTAATATGGAAAGGTTATTAAAATAGTTTGATATATTGGAACTAAGAAATTTGTAAGCATATCTATACTTTTTAAAGATTAGGTTTCCTCAAACATTGCTGTTCATTAAATGTTGCTTTACTTGATCAAGAAATTGAGCCATATCCATTAATTTCTCATGAGATATCAATTCATTATTTTTTCATCAAAGCTACCTGGTTACCAAACTTTTCTATTTCTGTCAATTGCACTACCACATTCCCAGTTACCCAGGCTTAAAGTCTTAGTGTCATCCTCTTCTCCTCAATTGCTCTCACTACTCATATTTGTTCAATTCTCAAGTTTTACTATTCCTACCTTCATAATATTTCAAATACATCTAATGTCTCCAGTCATAGCTGCCACTGTGGTTTAGGCTTTTATTGCCTCTAACCTCATTGATTGGAATAGCCTTCTGCCTGCTCTCTATGTCTCAAGTCCTTTCCTATTCCGATCTACTCTCCAATCAGCTCCTAAAGAGCAGATCTGACCATATTACTGCCCTATTCATATGCTCTGCATTTCCTGCAGGAGCATATATAAAAATCTGACTTTTAAAGCCCATGACAACCTGCCATCTTCCTACATTTCCAGGTTCCTTATACTCTCACCAACACCTCTCCCACATAATTATTATGTTTTCAGTAACCCTGGCCACCTTTGCTATTCTTTGCACATGACATTCCTTCATCCAACTCTGTGCTTTTTTACTGATGGTGTTCTATGTCTACGGTGCCTTCCTTTCTCACTTCAGCTTCCTGTCTTTTTTCAAAACTCAGTTCAGAGCTTATTTTCCATATGAATCTTTTCCCAATGTCCCCCAGACCCTTTTCCTACTATAACTTCCTGAAAATTAGCTCATATTTGCATTGTATGTATACAAAATTATTCGTACAGAATTATTTTGGTATCATCCCTACCAATAAAATGTAAACTCAAGAACAAGAATCATGTTTTTTTTTTTTTTGCTTTTCTTAGAATTTAGGATAGGACAGTGCCTGGAATAATTTAGGTACTTAATAAATGTTTCTTATTAGAGCTGATGATGGTGATGCTCTTCATGGAGCACTCTCCATTGAGCTTAGGAGTGTAATGTTTTCAAAGTTAGGATTTAACAATTTTATTCAGTTTCAAAAATATTAATTAATTGTCTACTATTCTTTATACTGTGCTAGGCTTTGGAACTACCAAGATAAAAATAAAATAATTTCTACCTTCAAGGAGATTAATTCTAATGGAAGGACATGACATTCACACAGAGTTATTACAAAGTAGGATGTGATAAAAAGAAAAAGGAGATATTCAACCTAAGTCCCCTAGAATTATTTGAAAAGAAAGAGAATGCTTTTGACTGAGGATCAACAAGCTACTAGTCAGCCCTTCCTCATTTCACCTCCAACAAAATCATCAATAATTAAATTATTAACATCCATGGAAATCTCATTCATTGCTGATACCCCATTTCCAACCACAGTACTGCAATTTGATTTGTAGTTAAAATATGTCTTAAATGAATAAACAATGACAATAATAATTCACCAAATATTGCTCACCAGTTACTAAAGAATTTTGCTTTTTAAAATAAAAATAAAGAAACATTATTAGGATTAGCTTTATTTCAAATGTACTGATTCCTTTTTCATGTAGTTATTTCAAAACATGTTTGGAACCCATTTGTGGTATCTTTTTCATATCTTGTTTTTTGTTTTTTAACTTGACCCCAAAAGAAACATTTGCAGTCATGTGAAAAACAGTTTTTAAGCCTGATATGCTATAGCAAATTAAGGTTTCAAGGGAAGAAAGGACACACCTAAAGTGACAACTTGTAGACTAAGTTTCAACCCTGAGTAATATGAGACGTCAGAGACATTATAACTTATTAACTGGATTCCTTTACAAGAATGCTCACCAACCAATATCTAGTCCTCTAAGTGGCTCAACCACATTACTGTCTTTCACAGTTCTTAGAAATTCTTTTCATTTAAGTTGGAGATGTTGCCTTCAAACTGAGGGCCTCAGGACTTTAACTAACACAAAAGCTTTCAAGTAGTTTGTTTTAACTTTTCTGTCTAGAAGGGTGGTAAAGGAATGATAAAACCAGGTAGATCCATTTCCTTGAGATTTCTTCTGTACCATCCATTAGTTTTCCTTCTCTTACAATGTGGTCTTCATGAGGGGTCTTTAATAGGCAAAAGCATTCTTTACTGGAGTGTTACAGAGGAAAACTTGGTGACACTCTATACTTGCTTTTGACAGTGTAAATTCTATCTCCTGTGAGTTATTGATATTATTTTAGCTGCTTTCTTTAAAAATGAGCTTTAAGGTCTTTAAATAATTAGGCATAAAATCTCTGGCAGGGTATTTAATCAATCAAATCTCTTTGCAGCCTCTGTTCAGGCTGTGGTCAGCTGTGGGGAAGATAGATTTAGCTGAGGGTGGGGTGAAGAACAACCCTATCCATGCTAATCAATGATTGTGTGGGCTGGTTTTCAAGATGAACATCTCCTTCTGGGAAGTCTGTTTCCTTGAGCAATCTAGTCACACTGGGTGATGTCTTTACATTTGTTTATGGTTCAGCCTTTAGTTCTTTTTAGGCAAAAACTTGAGCTTTAAAAAATACAGCAGAAAACAAATGAAAGTCTTTGAAGGTCTTCCCCTTTGGGGGGAAATTTAGGAGTTATGAAATAGAGCTATGGTTCCAGGAAGGCTGGGAAAAGATGATGAAATTTGTGGAAGTTGGCTAAAAAAATAAAAGCCTGTGAACAAGGCTCATTTCTGAGCTTTTAGTTTATTACTTTTCATTAATTAATAAAAGTAAGCTCAATACTAAGCAATATTTCTAAACCCACATTTGTTTATTTTGGGAGGAGGAGTCAAGAAGGAAGGGTGGTGGAGCTCAAGCAGAAAGAGGAATACTAAAAATATTGTCTAGAGTTAAGACTTAGAAATATAAATGAATGAACAATTAGCTAAATTTCTTAATAAGATAAATGAGAGGTCGATGAAAAATATTATTCATAACTGGCTATTATGTTGAAAAGTAGCAAGACAGTAGAACCCAAGAAGATAAATATTTATATCCTTCCCTTAACACTTAACTATGTGACCATAGGCAAATTATTTAACCTCACTGAGCCTTAAGCTTCCTTGTCTATAAAGTAGGAAAAATAATCATTATAGAATCTACCATACAGGGTTGTTAAGAAGTTCAAATGAAATAATGTATATAAATCACTCTATAAATATCAAGGCCCTATCTAATAAATTGCCATTATTATCCATATCTTGGTGGCACACCACTGAATTCTATCTGTACTATTATGTTTCACCTGGAATAGTTCATCTCTCACCTTTGCAAACACCTGCCTATTAAGATTTTCCTTGGCAAAAGTTTGTCAGAAAAATTCTGGTTCCCACCAATTCATTAAGTACCTGTTTTGTCGCGGTGGTGGGGGATGGGTTTAGCTCAGTTTCCCCTGTACACAGAAGGCTCTCTGGAGAGAGACAACTGAAAATAAATTATTATATGAATGGAATGCCGATAATTTTTTTTAGCTGATTTGAGTTTGGGTGAAGCCAGATTATGTTTTATAAGTAATATCTTCTGAGGATGATGGAAAAGTAAAGGGAGGAATGCATAGAGTATAAAAGTATTGCTTGAGACCTAAATATCTAATTTGTTTACTGCAGATTTTTTAGAGTAAGTCAAGTCCAAGCAAAGTGCAGGAGACTTCACAAATTCTCTGAGTTTTCACTGGTTATATTACATCATGTCTCAGGCTCCAGGAATTATCTCACAGCACCTCTTTTTGACTTACTGTAATACTGGGAACTACATTCTAAAAATCAATGTATATTTGGTTTCACTCTAGAAAGCCTCAACAATGGCAGTCTAAAATACACTTTAGTACATTCATTGTGTCATTAAAGGTCAGCTGCTGTTGACAAACCTGAGATTTCCTGTAACTCCATAAAGGACATTCAGGATCTATGATGCTTTAATTCACAGGGGAGCAATTGGTAAGATCTTTAGGATGAAATTCTTTCAAATTTGGCATTTGATTGCTGTCTTTTCTAGCTTTTCCTCTGCTGATTCAATGGTCAGTATTTGTGAAATTGGGTTCATGCCCACTTTGACTTTTCAGTATTCCATTTTTTTTTGCTTTTGCTGTTTAAGGCTTTTAAAAGTTCACTCTTGGAGGTATATCCTATATTGCTCTCTCCAACACTTTTCACAGTTTAATGATATCTTTCTTAAGAGTCACAATAGGATTAATGTGAAGATAAAAGTATAATAGAAATAAAAAGATTTTGAAAACCTAAATGCACTCTATAAAATTAAGATGGTGGTATTATTGTTCAGTTTTACATTTCAGTATATTTTAAACATTCAAAACCTAATGATTCTGGCAACCTCAGAATGTCAGTATATCATGTTAAAATAGTTTTATCACATCTTCATAACCTCCAAACTGGAATTAAATTGTAGCTTTAAAGGTGGCTTCCTAGGACTTTCTCCTTTCATCAGTTTTCATTGCCCATTCTTTATATTTAAGCAAATACTCAATTTCAATAACAAATCACCTCAATCCTCAGTAAAAATTATGTAATGGAGACATCAAGTGCACTTTATTATTATTATTATTTTTTTTTGCTAATTGACAAGAACAGCCTTTGAAGGGATAAAGATGTGTGTTTTGGCTAGTTTCAATTGTTCAGTGAAGAAAGCCATATACACCCAGAGAGAGGGATGGTGAAATGTGGACCACAACATAACATTTTCATGCTCTCTATTGATGTTTGCTTGCATTGTGTTTCCTTTTTCTGATTCTTCTTTCTTGTAGATACGATTTTTCTTGCACAAAAATGATAAGTGTGGAAATACTTATACATATATTTGATCTGTCAAGTATTTTAACATAATTAACATGTAGTAGATTTCCTGCCATCTCGGGGAGGGGTGGGGACTAGGGAGGGAAAATTTGTAACAGAAAGCTTTGTAAGGGTTAATGTTGAAGAATTACCCATACATATGTTTTGCAAATAAAAAGTTTTAATAAAAAAAGATGTATGTTTTGGAAGAGGACAGTATGTTTGTGTATATATATGTCTATGTGTATACTCAAGTTTGTATGTATGTATTTTATATATGTACGTATACATGCATATATATTTGGGTGTATATATAATGTTCTCCATGATGATATAGCCATTGTTATTTTCAGAAGATTTTTTTATTAAGTCAAAAAGCCTGTAATTCTTAAAGTGATCTCTGAACCTTATTTAATGCAGCAAACCACAAAAAGAACAGTGTTGAACTTTGGTGTCTGCAAGTCAGAAAGTAATAACTTTCCTCATCTTTTCTGTAAGCGACTTGGGCCCTATGATGAATGCAGACCGTTTCCTCACAAGGTTTTCTTGATATTATACACTAGTAACAAATAAGGTTAGAACCTTTAAAATATAGCATTTAGTAATGTACTGGAAATAGCTTCTTCTCGATTCCTTTAAAGGTCACTGCATTTGCTTTCCAGTGGTAATTTTAGCTCTGTCCTCTACAGAGTGGAACTGAGAACATGCCTGCCAATGCTCCTTCAATTTTCCAAAGATTGAGAATAAAATGGCAGGGTCTTTCTCATAACATGTGTGCGTGTGTTTCTCTGTGTGGATAGGAATAGATATTTTCACATGAATTTTCAGTTAGAGACATGCTATTTCTAGCAGCTTAACTGTCTAGCCTATACTAGTGTGGGATTTAGACAATGGCTACCAAAGGAAAACTGAATTAAAGGTATGATGCTATCTGAGTAGATTTTGCATCTGGTGCTCTATGGTTGCCATTCTTCCTCTCCCCTACATACTTAAATAGAAGTAGATGAGTAAGACCATAGCAACATTTCTGTATTTTTGGTTTACAAGCTCTGTTGTCTATATTCTGACCAAATGAATGCATTATTTAAACCTACAACCCTAGAGCAAAACACAAGTTAACCATTGCCAAATTACTGAAAGCATTATTTGATGGAGGGTATTGAGAGAATAGTGTTTCGTAACTATTTTGTTGGTAAAATAAATGGTAAATTTATGGTAAATGGTAATAATGGTAAAAATAAATGATCCTTTCAGCATAAAAAAATTGTTTTCAGAGTCATCACCATCATAATTAATCTTAAATAGAATCATTATGAGAATATGCATGGTTTTATTAGAGTTATAGTTAGACTAGATGCAGAGCTTCTTAAACTTTTTTCCATCTACCACTCTTTTTCACGCACAAAAAAATTTTTATCCACAACCCCAGATATATAGGTATATAAAATAAGTATACAAATCAAACATTTACTGGTAATAAATAATAATTTTGTGACCCTCCACATTCAGTCACATGACTCCATTTGGAGTTGCAAACTGCAGTTTAAGAAGTCCTTGGACTAGAGGTACTAGTCTCTACTTTCAAGCACCTTACAGAGTTTCAGTTTCCTTTTTCTTTCTTTGATTACCCTGTTCTCCACCAGGAAGTCCTTCCCATCTTCCTGTCCTCCTATTTCTACCCATTTTCAAGGACCCACTTTATATTTCAAACTTTTCCTCTCCTTCCATCTAACTGATTTCTCTCTCACTCTCTCTCTTTCTCTCTGTCTTCTGAATTTATCACGAAACTCATTTAGCCTTTAGCAAATATTGCTTTATATTGTTAGTTTTACATAAATATATTTTCCCTGGTCTTGAGAGAGGAGACTATCTTATATTCAATTCAGTTCAATAAACATTTATTAAGTACATCTTATGTTCTGGGCACTGTGCTGTTAGGAATACAAAAAGAGGCAAGAGACATCCCTTGCCTTCAAGGAGTTTACAGTCTAATGGAGGAAACAACATTCAGAAAAATATATACAGAGCAAAGTATATAAAGGATAAATAGGAAATAATTAAAAGAGAAAAAGCACTGAAATTAAGAGGGATTAGGGAAAGCTTCCTTTAGAAAGTAGGATTTTAGTTATGACTTAAAACAAGCCAAAGGGGTCAGTAGTTGGAGCAGAGAAAGGAGAACATTCCAAACATGGGGGACAGTCAGAGAAAATGCCCTGAGTCAAGACAAGAATTATTGAATTATAGAAAGGTAAGAGAGGGTGAAATTATAAATATCTTTGAATACTGGACTATTTTGTATTTGCCCCTGGAGGCAATAGGAAGCCCCTGGAAATTATTAAATAGGGAAATAATATGATCAGACCTGCATTTTAGGAAAATATCTTCAGTAATTGTATGGAAAATCATTTGGCTTTGTAATTTAAATGATTCCTCCCAGTGACTATTCTCCTCAAAAATGTGACTGCAATCTACCTTTCCATCCTGATCTCAGGTAACTCCTCTTTATACACTTTATATATCTCAGTCAAACTAGGCTATTTGCATTTTCTGCTTTTCATCTAGCATTCTCCTATTTTCATGACTTTATTTTGAATGGTACCCATGGCTGGAATGGAGTCCTTCTTCCAGGAGCCCCATCTTTACATATATAAATCCACCCTTTCTTTTAGGCTTCACCAAAATGTCACCTTCTCCATAAAGATTCTAAGATTATCCCCTGTCGTTGGCTAGAAATATTCATTCCCTCTTTATATATCTCATAGCAATTCCCTCAAACAATCTTAGTATGTCATGAACTCAAGATCCTTCCCCATCCTGATTACTTTCTTCTAGACACTCTCCCTTGGCAATATCTTTCTTAGATCTAACAGGACAGGATGCAATGGTATTATCACTTACCTATTCCTGGAAACTATGTTTTCCCCTAATACTATCCATCATTACATTAGAGTTTTTAGCTGCCTCATCACATTGCTGACTCAGATTGAGCTTTCAATCCACTAAAAACCCAGGTCTTTCAATCCACTAAAAACCCAGGTCTTTCGTAATTGACTTTATCATTCCACCAAAACTGCCCTCTCCAAAGTTACTAATCATCTCAGTTTCCAACTCCAAAGTCTTTTTCTGAGTCTTCATTCTCTTTTATTTCTCTACAGAGATCACTGTTGATCACTCTCTCCTCCTTAATACTCTCTTCTGGGTTTTTGGAACACTATCCTCTCAAGATTTTCTTTTGACCTATCACACCACTCATTCTCTTTGTCTTCTGGATCCTCCTCCAGATCATCCCATGGTGTCCCTCAAGATCCTCTCCTGGGCCTTCTTCTCACTTGGTATTAATTTCTTTTGAATACAAAATACTTATCCAGAGCTATGGTTCAGTCATTCTTTTCAATTTTCTATTGTATCTGCTTGGTAATATAAACTGGTATCCTCCCAGACACTTTTTTAGTATATAACTCTTTTGATTAGATTTGTAAAGCAAATAGATTCTTATCCAGATTGATACTTCTGTTTAGGAATATCAACTTTATATTGTAAGTCATGATCCAGAAATTTTTAAAAATTAAGTCTATTTGATTATCATATTCTCTGCAATTTATAACCCATTGACATAACCCCCTATTCTCTCCTATTTCATGCCATTTTCTGATGAAGAGTAATCTTCCTCCTTGCCAAGGACTATCTCTTTATGTATGCCCTTGTTCTCTTCTAATAAAGTCCCCAAGAGATTGGTTCCAGGATCATCCCTTCCTTTTCTTTAATTTAATCTTTGGTTGTTCCCTAACAGGTTCCTTCCCTGCTGCCTTAAAATATTCCCAAATTTCTCCTGCCCTTAAAAAAGCCTTTATTAGACCCTACTATGCCTCTAACAATCATCATATATCTCTTTTCCTTTCCTCAGACAAATTCCTAGGAGAAAAAAATGCGTACAATTATTGTTTCCACTTCTCTCACTATCTCACAATTCTTTGTAAATTGGTGCCTGATCTCATCGTTTAACTGAGAATGTTCTCTCCAAAGTAACCAGATCTGATGGCCTTTTCTCAATCCTCAGTTTTCTTGACCTCTCTACAACACTTGACACTCTTAATCACTGTGTCTTACTAAAACCTATCCCCTCTCTAGGATTTTCTCACTTTGTTCTTCATTAGTTCTACTTATTTGAACACTCCAGTTTCCTTTCCAATATCATGATTCATATAATTCCCTTAACTTTGGGTATACTCCATTACTCTTTTCATATGCTATCTTCTCACCTCTCTATATATACTCCTTTACTTGATAATCTCATAAATTCTCACGAATATAATGATCATTTCTATGAAAATGACTTCCAAATCTTCCCATATAGTTATAGTTACTTTTCTGAGCCTCAGTCCACCATAACTATCTATTGGAAATTTCTAGTTGATTTATTTGCAGATACCTCATGTCTAAAGCAGAACTAATTTTTCTCCTCCCAACTCATTCTTCTTAGGAACATTTTTCTTCCTATTCTTTCTATTCATTCAGGGTCCTAACTAGGTAGCATTTTAGATAAAGTCCTGGGTCTTGAGTCAGGAATGTCTAAGTTCAAATCTGAATTCAGATACTCACTAGATATGCAACCATAGGCAAGTCATGTAACCTCTGTTTTCCTCAGTATCCTCATATATAAAATAGGATATTAACAGCATTTTATTCCCATGGTTGTAGTGGCAATAAAATAATATTTGTAAAGTGTTTAGAAAGTGCCTGTCACATAGTAGGTGCTTTTTCATTGTTTACTATAATTATTGTCTTCTAACATTCTAACATAGCTCACATTTAATCAGTTGTCATTTAATTAGTAGAGGTTATGTTTCTTTTTGTGTGTGTCATATTTCAAATTCATCCCTTTCTATCCATTAAGTCATCATCCTGCTTGAATCCCCCTTCTCTTCTCACCTAAATTATTTCAATAACATCTTAAGTGATCTCCCTGCTTCAGGTCTTCCCCTACACAGTGCCATAATGATTTTCCTTCCTTCCATGCAATCTGACAATGTTCAGTAAACTCTAGTGGCTTCCTATTAGCTCTAGGATCAAATATAAACTCCTCTATTTGACATTTAAAGCTCTATACAACCTGGCTCCAACCTACATTTCTGGTTTTATTATACATTATTTCCTCTCATATATTCTGCAGTCCAGTCACACATACAACTTTCATTCCTTCTTATTGCCTTTGCACTTACTCCATACACTCCCTTCTCATAAACACTTCTCACAAGCTTTGTCTTTTTTAAGACACAGGTCAAGGGCCACCTTCTACAGAAGGGCCTTCCTGATAATCCCATTACTAGTTCCTTCCACAATCATTTTGAATTTACATTGTATTTCTTTTGCCTATACCTATATATGTACATATTGTCCCCCCATAGCTCCCAAAATGAAAATGCCTTGAGGGGCAGGACTTATTTCATTTTTGCAATTATGTCCTGATATAGCATCCCAATAAAACCAGGGTGAATGAATGCTCATTCATTCATTCAGTTAGTACAAAAAAAAATGGAAACAAAATGGTTATCCATAATTTGGGTAATATCTGAAAAAAACTAAACATTATTGACTTTAAAAGAACATTCAGAAAAATACAGGGCATGTACTGACATATAACATGGAGAAGAATCAGGATGAAAACATACAAAATGACTCCAATGACATAAATGGAAATATATTGAAAGATAATTAAGTTTTAATTAGTTGTTATACTTAATTTAGTATAAATTAATATACTGATGGTATAAACCAGCTCTCTCCTCTCAGCAATAAGGGTCTTCAAATATGGAATATGGAATTTAATGTCAATTTCCATATCTATAAAATGAGGAAGTTGAATTAAATGGCCTTGAAGTTCTCATCCAGTTTTAGTTTTGCTTAACTTTTTCCTTCTTACAAGATAATCTTCAGTACTGAAGGTAAATTAATAAGCAAAGACTATGGTGTTTTTGTTTTTACAAACATTATGCATCAACTTTTTTTATTAAAGCTTTTTATTTGTATAACATATATATGGGTAGTTCCCCAACATTGATCTTTACAAAGCTTTCCATTACAAATTTTACCCCCAGTCCCCTCCCCTCCCCTAGATGGCAGGAAGTCCACTACATGTTAATAATGTTGAAATGCTTGAGAAGTTATGCAAGAAAAATCCTATCTACAAGAAAAAAAAAAGAATCAGAGAAAGGCAACACAATGCAAGCAAATGTCAATAGAGATCATGAAAATGTTACGTTGTGGTCCATATTTCATTTCCCTCTCTCTGGGTGTATATGGTTTTCTTCAGTGAACAATTGGAACTGGTTTGAGACAATTCTTTGTTGCAGAGAGCCATGTCCATCAGAATTGATCATCATGTAATATTGTTGTTGCTATGTATGATGATTTCCTGGTTCTGCTCATTTCACTCAGCATCAGTTCATGCAAGTCTCTCCAGGCCTCTCTGAAATCGTCCTGCTGGTCGTTTCTTACAGAGCAATAATATTCCATAACATTCATATACCATAATTTATTCAGCCACTCTCCAATTGATGGGCATCCCTTCAGTTTCCAGTTTCTAGCCACTACAAAAAGGGCTGCCACAAACATTCTTGCACAGGTGGGTCCCTTTCCCTCCTCTAAGATCTCTTTAGGATACAGGCCCAGTAGAAACACTGCTGGGTCAAAGGGTATGCACAGTTTGACAACTTTTTGAGCATAGCTCCAACTTGCTCTCCAGAATGGTTGGATCCGTTCACAGTTCCACCAACAATCTATTAGTGTCCCAGTTTTCCCACATCCCCTTCAACATTCATCGTTATCTTTTCCTGTCATTTTAGCCAATCTGACAGGTGTGTAGTGGTACCTCAGAGTTGTCTTAATTTGCATTTCTCTGATCAATAGTGATTTGGAGCAACTTTTCATATGACTAGAGATGGTTTTAATTTCATCATCTGAAAATTGTCTGTTCATATCCCTTGACCACTTATCTATTGAAGAGTGGCTTGAATTCTTATATATATATGAGACAATTCTCTATATATTTTAGAAATGAGGCCTTTATCAGAACCATTAAATGTAAAGATGATTTCCCAATTTGATGCTTCCCTCCTAATCTTGTCTGCATTTGTTTTGTTTGTACAGAAACTTTTTAACTTAATATAATCAAAATTATCCATCTGGTGTTCAATTAGGAGTTCCAGGTCTTCTTTGGACATAAATTTATTCCATCTCCACAGGTCTGAGAGATAAACTATATTACGTTCCTCTAACTTGCTTACAAAGTCCCTCTTTATATCTAGATCATGAACCCATTTAGATCTTATCTTGGTATGTGGTGTTAAATATGGGTCAAGCCCTAATTTCTTCCACACTAGTTTCCAATTTTCCCAGCAGTTTTTGCCGAATAGTGAGTATTTATCCCAAAAGCTGGGGTCTTTGGGTTTATCGAATACTAGATTGTTAAAGTTATTGCCTAGATTGTCCTGATATCCTATCCTGTGCCACTGATTGACTGCTCTATTTCTTAGCCAGTAACAAACAGTTTTGATGACTGCTTATGCATCAACTTTAAAAAAAGAAATGATATTATTGAGTCAGCAGTAAGTAAACCTTTTTTGGTTTTAGCTGGTAGCAAATGAAACAGTGCTATATAGAATCTTAGAATTGTAGAGCTGGAATTCCATTTTGAATCTCTTGTTCTGCCCTCTCTATGTCAACTCTATGGTTCCAGATATCCCTCCCAGGATTAGATCATCATTTTTAATCTCATCACTCATGCTGCTAACTCAAGTCTTGATTGAAGATAGGATGTCATGTGAAAGAAAAAGCAAATAGGCCAGTGTTGGGGAATCAAAGATGGTATAAAGGGAAATAAAGTAGAAGAAGACTGAAAAGATAAAAAAGGGCCAGGATAAGAAGACTTAAAAGCTTTTTACAGAACTTTATATTTGATTCTGGAGGAGATAGGAAGCCACTAGAATTTATTAATAAGGTGATGGCATGATCAAACCTGTGTATGTCAAGATTATAAAATGAAGTAAATTTGCAATCCATTTTCTGTGTCTGTTGTCTAACTAATTTTAGATAGATGCTGTTTTGCACAATGAACTTGACCCAGAATTGAACAGGAAGAAGTGATCAAATGATATCACATTTGGAAGATGTTGCAACATTTTTAATGGTTATATATCCTGCTTGCTTTTATTAATGACCATTTTTGAAAATTGAAAAGCATTGCAAAATTGTTGTCCTTTGCTTTTCCTTTATTTTTTCTGACTACTAAAGGTTATCTTTCTTTTTTAAAAAAAAATTATTGAAGCTTTTTATTTTCAAAATTTATATAAGGATAATTTTTCAGCATTGACCCTTGCAAAACTTTGTGTTCCAATTTCCCCCTTTCCCCCACCCTCTCCCCTAGATGACAAGTAGTCTGATATATGTTAAACATGGTAGAAATATATGTAAAATTCAATATAGGCATATGTATTTATCTACTTATCTTGTTGCACAAGAACAATCAGCTCAAAAAGGGAAAAAAATGAGAAAGAAAATAAAATTCAAGCAAACAACAAAAGAAGTGAAAATGCTATGTTGTCATTCACACTCAGTTCCCCCAGATCTCTCTTTAGATGTAGATGCTCTTATCATCACAAGATCATTGGAACTGGCCTGAATTGTCTCATTGTTGAGAAGAGCCACATCCATCAGAATTAATCATTGTATAATCTTGCCATTGCTGTGTACAATGAGATCCTAGTTCTGCTCATTTCACTTAGCATCAGTTCATGCAAGTCTCTCCAGGCCTCTCTGAAATAATACTGCTGGTCATTTCTTATAGAACAATAATATTCCACCTCCTTTCAATTAATTGCTGATGATAAGGTATGGGTAAATGGACTAAGGGAGTGACCTTAGAGTGGGGGAAGGAGGCAAGGAGGAGGGGTCAGGTGATGAGGAGAGGCAAGACCAGGAGGAGGGACTAAGCAAGGGGCAAGGCCTAGGAGGAGAAGTTAGGGGAGGAGGGAAGATATAAGCAATACTGGTTGTAAGGAGACTAAGGAGACAATGAAGCCTGAATAAAGAACTGCCATAATCTATCCTCTGGCTCATGACAGTCCTTTGAATGTGGCCAGAATGGGCACAGAAGCTCTTAACAAAGAGGTGAGACTCTTAACATAGAGATAAGACTCGCTGCCCTTAGATACAATACCTAACATATACCAGGAATAGATCATCTCAAATCTATGACAAAGGTATGAATTTGTGAACAAACAAGAGATAGAAAGTATTATTGAATTGAAAAAAGCTAAATTTTATTTCATTAAATTATTTTTTGTAGAAAAAAATGTAGCCAAAATTAGTAGGAAAGCAAAAAAAAAGAACAATAATATTCCATAACATTCATATACCATAACTTATTCAGCCGTTCTCCAATTGATGGGCATCCACTCAGTTTCCAGTTTCTAGCCATTACAAAAAGGGCTGCCAGAAACATTTTTGCATTTATGGGTCCCTTTCCCATCTTTAAGATCTCTTTGGGCCGTAGAAACACTGCTGGATTAATGGGTGCACAATTTGATAAAAAGGTTATCTTTCTAATGCTAATATTAATAACATTCATCTGGTGATACCATATGGTTATTATCCATGAAATATCATAATCTCAGTTGCAGGTAACTCAAAGGCTATGTGGTTTTAGGTAATCACTTAGCCTCTCTGTCTCTCAATTTCCATATCTATAAAATGAGGAGGTTGAATTAAATGACCTTAAAGTTCCTGTCCAGTTCTATGAATCTATGATCAATGAGCAATCGAGGAACTCTCAATGGCTTTCAGCAGGGTTATGTATTGATGATGATTTGTGTATAACAATTAGCATTAAAGACACCATCAAGGACATTTATTCATATTTTTAAATATGATAATATAATGAGTAAGAACAGAGAATAATGGATGGACCGCCTATGTAATGCACATAGTAAAAGAACCTAAGGAAAATTTCCAGGACATTGTAGATCCTTCAGGACGAATGCATGGGAAAACTTGGATGAGAACTGTTAGGGATGCGTTGTCTTGGATGGGTTCCCCTCGGTACTGGTGGAGACAGTTCTTCCTGTGAGGCCATGTATCTTTCAAAGTTTAATGGACATGCTGTCTCCTCAGATGAAATGAGTTCCTTGAGAGCACGTATAACATTATGTGGATCTTTATATTTCCAACTTCTGTCATAGTGTTTTGTTCATAGCAGGTGCTTAATAAATGCTTATTGATTGAAAGATTCATAGACATTGAAGCAAAATAACCCAATGACTGTGCCACTGTTTTTCCAGTTGCAAAGAAGCTAACTAGCTCCTGCTGAAGCCAATGGGAGCAGGGAGTTACCTCTGACAATCTCAGAGTAAAAATCTAATTTCTTCCCATTTTCTCAGAGGGTGCATTTTATTCCATTTCCTCTCATCTGCACGTCTATCATTTGCATATTAAACTAATGAGTGGATCAATTATTTAAAACTGGTGGTACTTTATTATGTCCAATTAAGTGTTTAATCAGGACATTGTGGACTTTAATCCTCCAAAGGCACAATCATGCTGCACAAATTAAACGGCCCAGCAAAATTTCACTAACTACTTCTCGTGCTTCAAGGGCCTAGGGTGGAATTGATCCCTGGTGAAGTTTTTACCCAGGCCTGAAGGTGAACTTAGGGAAGTTGACTCACAAAAAAAAAAGGAATATGTGCACCAAAAAGCTGTTGCTTCCTACCACCTGCCCCTAACCTCTGCTAGTCTTGAATGGAAATAATAATAGTAACAATTGACTGTAGCTGAAGATGATAATTATGTGGTCCTGAACAGAATGTTGACTGTGGAATGGTAATTATTGCTGGGGCTCCAGGGACATGGCTCATGGAATCATTGTCATACAACAAACACAGAAGATTGCTCTCAGGTGAAGCATGTATTGATTTTGCTGTTTTCTAGGCTGCTGTAAAGCAAAGGACCATGTCATTTAAATGAATGTTAGCTAAACATCAATATGCACAAACTTAAAAAATTTAAGTAGAAATTACCTCACACACAATTATACTGTATCTGACTATAAGTGTGATCAGCTCCATTTTCAAAAATCACTATATCACTTCCTTTTTAAAATATAGGCAAAGAAGTTGTATTTATTGTCATAAAATCCTCTTCCACATAGTCAGAGAATATGGAGTCACAGTTCAACCCTTTCCCAAATTAGCAGCTGTTCTTATTGAAGAAGCCACTGTCCCAAGCAAATATGGGAGCGACATAAAAAATAGATAGGAACATACTGGAAGAGTATTCAATTCAGTAAAATCAATTCAAAATTTATCAGGTAATTCCAATATGTTCAGTATTATGCTAGGGACTGTAGGTACAAAAACAAAAATAGTAGAGCTCCTGCCCTCAAAGAGGGTATATTCTCCTGGAAAAAAAAAAAGCTAAGTTAAAGAGAAAATAGGGAATTGAATTGAGTCATGACTTCTTCAATAACCCAGCAATGGAAAATTGATTCTGACCATCTAAAAATTACTGAGCATGACTATTAGTGAGGCAATTCTAGTGTCTTCTACCCTCTCTTATGAGCAGCTGGGATAACCATTTCAAGCAGGTATGCCAACCAAGAGAACTCAGAAGGATGTTTTTCTTCATTGCTCTAACCAGTAGGAAAAAACTGCATTTGAAACAAAGAGAGTCATTAAACCCCAGAAGTTGGCATATATGGAAGGCTTAGTGGTTGTAGACCACTTTTTATCAGCTTGGGAAGAAATGCATTGTTAATAACTTAACAGCTGATGTGTTTCTTGGTCATTTTGTGGTTAGGTACTCTATTCTGAAATTATAAATTTCTATTCTTCCTTCTTTTAAGAAAAAAACCATTTAGACCAGTTTGTTTATATGAAAAACCTCAATAAAAATCAATTTTGATAGTTTTAAACTCTTAGGTAGGGGGTCAGTCCCTAAAGGAAGATATCCTGAATAAGCTTTTCCTAAAATTATACCTGAGTATTTTATAACTGTTCCTCTGAAAGACATAAGATTCACACATCTAAGTAAATTTTCAGAGCTAGCCCAAGATGTAATTAAAAACACATTTCTCCATGGATTAAAGTATCATTTAGAAGTTCATTTGTAGTATACTTTGTTACACATTTTTCCACAAATGTCACTTTCATACTTTCTGGCTTATTATCTGTTTTTCTGTTTCTGTTTCTCTGCCTCTGTTTGTCTGTGTCTCTGTATCTTTCTGTGTTTCTGTCTCTATCTCTTTCTTTGGCTGGCTGTCTCTCTTCCTGTCTCCACATCTAACTGTATAAGAAGAGGTCTATTGTGGTTTGGGCTTGGTAACACAGGTTGTGGATCTTCAAATATTAACACACTAGAAATACCATATTACTCTTCCCTCCTTTCTTCAAAAATAGAAACTAATTAATTTTCTTCACAGAAGTTCACCAGAGGGTCAAATTTTTCTACCATTCCCTAAATTCTGATCAGTCTATGGGAACAAACATTGGTAAAAATTAAAGCACACAACATGGAAAACAAAGCAATTTTTTACAGCTGTTTAAGGGTGGTTATAACTGCTCTACATAACAATTTCTTTTATTTATTCTTTTTTAAATTTATTTAAAACTAAATACAAAATTTTGAAAATAGGAAAAGAAAGAAAATGAAACATTGTCATGTGCCCAATAGAACATCAGAAAGAATTCAAAATATATAATAGTAAATTTCCATTTCAAGAAAGCATATATAATAATAGTAGTAATTATATGTTCATGACTGTGATGAATTTCATTCTTCCCTATTCCCGTAGTAAGTTTTTATGGTTGAGTTTTTTTCTTTGCCAGTTTTTTTTTACTTTTTTTTATTAAAGCTTTTATTTGCAAAACATATGCATAGGTAATTTTTCATCATTGACCCTTGCAAAGCTTTCTGTTATAAATTTTTCCCTCCTTCCCCCAACCCCCTCCCCTAGAAGGCAGGAAGTCTAATACATGTTAATTATGTTAAAATACTTGACAAATAGAATACGTGTATACATATTTATAGTTACCTTGCTGTACAAGAAAAATTGTATCTATAAGAAAAAAAAATCTGAGAAGGAAAACATAATGTAAGCAAACATCAATAAAAAGCGTGAAAATGTCTTTTATTTATTCTTACATCAGTCATAGTGCTTATTTACCAGAAGAGAACAAGAATAGAAGACTCTCCAACTGAAAAAAAATGTGCCATCTAGTCCCAAATTGTAATAGGCAAAAAAACATTTCTACTCCCTTCAGTTACCTAGGTTTATAACTTCTCAGCATCACTCCTAAATCCTCATTTTCCTTTCACCAGTGAATATTTAGCGAATTGCCAAGACCAGTCGACTTTGCTTTCATCATACCCCTTCTTTCCATTCATAAAGTCATTACCTTTGCTCAGGCCTTTACCACCTCTTGCTTGATTATGACAGTGGTCACCTAACTCTAGTTTCTCTCAACTCAGATCCATCTTTCAAACAGTTTTCAAAATACTCTATTCCTTTAAAAAATTATTTTTACACTCATTTTAAAAAATTGTTTTAAATTCTCTCCTGCTTTCCAAACTTTTCCAGTTTTTCTAAAACTGTCCCCATATCACCTCTTCTTCTTCTTTGAGTTATGAGGCTTTAGCTTTTTATTTTTTATAATAGCTTTTTATTTTTCCAAATACATGCAAAGACAATTTTCAACATTCACCTTTGCAAAACCTTGTGTCCTAATTTTTTCTGCCTTCTTCCCTCCCTCCTCTTTCCCTAGGCAGCAAGCAATCCACTATAGCTTAAACATGTACAATTCTAAATGTATTGCCATATTCATCATGTCACACAGGAAAAATCAGATCAAATAGGGAAAAATATGAGAAAGAAAAAAATAACAAGTAAACAAACACCACCACCATCAAAAAAGGGTGAAAATACTATGCTTTGATTTATGTTCAGTTTCCATAGTTCTCTCTCTGAATGTGAATGGCTCTTTCCATCACAAGTCTATTGGAATTGCCTTGAATCACCTCATTGTTGAAAAGAGCCAAGTCCATCACAGTTGATCATCACATAATCTTGTTGCTATGTACAATGTTCTCTTGATTTTTTGCTCACTTCACTTAGCATTAGTTCATGTATGTCTTTCCAGGCTTTTCTGAAATCATCTTGTTTATCATTTCTTATAGAGCAATAATATTCCATTACATTTATATACCATAACTTATTCAGCCATTCTCCAAATGATGGGCATTCACTCAATTTCCAGTTCCTTTCCACTACAAAAAGGGTTGCTATAAATATTTTGCACATGTGAGTTCTTTCCCCCCTTTTCAGGATTTCTTTGGGTACATATCCAAGAGAGACACCATTGGATCAAATGGTATACACAGTTTCGTAGCTTTTTAAATATAGTTCAAAATTGCTCTCCAAAATGGTTGGATGACTTCACAACTCCACCAACAATATATTAGTGCCCCAGTTTTCCCACATTCCTACAACATTTTTCATTATCTTTTCCTGTCATCTTGGCCAACCTAAGAAGTATGAAGTGGTGCCTCAGTTGTCTTACTTTGCATTTCTCTAATCAATAGTGATTTAGAGCATTTTTTAATGTAACTAGAAATGGATTTAAAATTGTCTGTTCATATCCTTTGACTATCAATTGGACTACACTGGATTTGTTTGTCCAAAAACTTTTAAATTTAACATAATCAAAATTACCCATTTTGCATTCTATAATGTTCTCTAGTTCTTCTTTGGCTATAAATTCCTCCCTTCTCTGCAGATCTGAGAGGTAGACTATTTCTTGTTCTCCTAATTTGCTTATATATTGCCCTTTATGAGTAAATCATGAACCCATTTCAACCTTATCTTGGTATAAGGCATTAGGTGTTTCAATGCCTAAATTATGCCTTAACATTTTCCAGTTTTCCAGCAGTTTTTGTCAAATAGTAAGTTCTTATCCCAGAGGCTGGGGTCTTTGGGTTTATCAAACACTAGATTACTATAGTTGTTGACTATTGCTTCTTGTGAACCTAAGCTATTCCACTGATTCACTACTCTATTTCTTAGCTAATACCAAATGATTTTGGTGACCACTGATTTATTTTACATATATACAGCTAGGCCACCTTCATTTGCATTTTTTTCATTAATTCTCTTGAAATTCTTAACCTTTTGTTCTTCAAGATGAATTTTGTTATTTTTTCTAGCTCTATAAAATAATTTCTTGGCAATTTGATTGGTATGACACTAAAAAAGTAGATTGATTTATGTAGAATTTTCATTTTCATTATGCTATCTTGGCCTATCCATGAATCCTTGATATACTTTCAATTGATTAGATCTAACTTTATTTGTGTGGTTTTTAATTGTATTCATATAGTTCCTGGCTTTGCCTTGGCAGATAGACTCCCAACTATTTTATATTATCTGTAGCTACTTTAAATGGGATTTCTCTTTCTATTTCTTGCTTCTAGACTTTGTTGGTAACATATAGAAATGCTGATAATTTATATGAGTTTATTTTATATCCTGCAACTTTGCTAAAGGTGTTAATTTTTTCTGATAGTTTTTTAGTTGAATCTCTGAGATTGTCTAAGACCCCACATCACTTCTCAGAGCATAATTGCAAAAGTGACATATACTTAGACAACCAGGTCTGGCTATATTATTCTCTTGATCAGAAAACTTCCAGGTGATTCTTATTACCTCTAGAATAAAAAGAAAATATTTCCTGTTCAGCTCATTTCATCCCAAGTCCAGATTTCTAGCCAATTAATCTATAGTTTAGGCAAAAGAGCCTTGTTCTTCCTTATATACAACATTCCAATCTCATATTCACTCATCTTCCCAATATATGTCTTTATACAGGCTAGCTCTCACACTTGGACTGCTCTTCCTTCTCTTAGAAGGAATTAATTTCTTGCAAAATGCAACTCAAGCAATACCTCGTATAGGAGACCTTTCCCGAATTTTTGAGCTGCTACTGTCTGCCCCACTGCAAATTACCTTGTATTTAGTTTATATATTTGTTTCACTTATATGAATATATGTTTCTTCAAAGATTGTAAGTTCCTTATGGATAGGGACTATTTGATTTTTGTCTGTATATCCCAAAGTATAACTCAGTAACTATCATGGTAGGTAATTATTACTTCTTGTTGAGGTATGGATTGATACAAGACTTCATCTTGGTGAAGGCTTTGCCTGTTCCCTGGCAAATTATCCCAGGAGATTGCTTAAGTTTGGAAGAGCTAAAGAGGAGGCTAATTTCCATGCCTTATGATAGCCAAACAACATCCTTCATCTAATTCAGTTTTTTCTTTCTGCTGGCAGTGGGTATGTTTATAGAGTAAGGATGAAAGACCTAACATCTGTGTTTATTTCTATGTTACAGGGTCCCCCAAATCCACAGCCAGAAATAATTTATATTCAAACACCCCTGCCCCAGAATTACAAGTGCAAATCCTTTCAACTTCTCCAGGAAGACTGCCTTTGATTTTTTAAATGCAAAATGCTTTCTGATGATATTGCCAATAAAGTCCAACAGTAAAAGTTACAAAGAGAAATTCCATGTAAAATAAATGTCGATAATATATTTGGGAGTCTATCTGTTAAGGCAAAGTCATATGACGATATTTTCCACACAAATAAAGTCAGATGTAATCAATTGGAAAAATATCAAGTGCTCATAGGTAGGCTGAGTGAAAATAATAAAAATGACAACACTACCTAAATTAATCTATTTATTCAATGCCATACCAATCAAACTCCCCAAAAAATATTTTACAGATCTAGAAAAAATAATAACAAAGTTCATCTGGAAGAACAAAAGGTCAAGAATTTCAAGGAAATAAATGAAAAAAAATTTCAATGAAGTTGGCCTAATTTTGTGAGACTTAAAACTATATTATAAAGCAGTGGTCATCAAAATCATTTTGTACTGGCTAAAAAATAGAGTAGTCGATCAGTGGGATAGGTTGGGTTCACAGGACAAAATAGTCAATGACTAAAGTCCTCTACTGTTTGACAAACCTAAAGATCCCAGCTTTTGGAATAAGAACTCACTATTTGATTTAAAAAAAAAAAAAAACTTCTGGGAAAATTGGAAACTAGAATGGCAGAAGTTAGACATTGATCCACACCTAATGCTGTATACCAAGATAAGGTCAAAATGGGTTTAAACATATGATTTAAGCAAAATGATTTAAACATAAAGCGTGACATTATAAATAAATTAGAAGAACAAAGGACAGTCTATCTCTAAGATCTATGGAGATGAAATTGAAACCATTTCTGGTCATATGAAAAGATGCTCTAAAATCACTATTGATAACTCTGAGATACCAGATTGGCTAAGATGACAGGAAAAGATAATGACAAATGTTGGAGGGGATATGGGAAAACTGGGACACTAATACTTTGTTGGTGGAGTTGTGAACAGATCCTACCATTCTGGAGAGCAATTTGGAATTATGCCCAAAGAGCTATCAAAAATGGGCTTTATAAGAAATGATCAGCAGAATTATTTCAGAAAGGCCTGAAGAGACTTACATGAACTGATACTAAGTGAAATGAGCTGAACCAGGATCTGATTGTACATGGCAACAGCAAGATTATATGATGATCAATTCTGATGGATGTGGCTCTTTTCAACAATGAGATAATTCAGGCCAGTTCAATGATCTTGTGATGAAGAGAGCCATCTGTACCCACAGAGAGGACTGTGGGAACTGAGTATGGATCACAACATAGCATTTTCACTCTTTTTTTGTTGTTTGCTTGCATTTTATTTTCTTTCTCATTTTTTTCCTTTTTGATTTCATTTTTCTTGTGCAGCAAGATAATTGTTATAAATATGTATGCATATATTAGATTTAACATATATTTTACATGTTTAATATATATTTGATTACTTACCATCTGGGGAGAGGAGAAGGAAAGAAAATTGAAATACAAGGTTTTGCCAGGATCCATGTTGAAAAGTTATCCATGCATATGTTTTGAAAATAAAAAGCTTTAATAAAAAATGTGAGTACATATATGTGTTCATATGTGTACAAATTTAATGCCTACTTTATTTAACACTCTCTGTTGGATTTCTGGGAAATAAGGACAATGAAGATAAAATTAATGCATCTAAACAATCAAAGAACAATAAAGAGCTAAATTGTAGTATAGTTTGTAAAGGAGTTCAGAGAAAGAAAAATGATGTGTATTAGATACAGTGGCCATACATAGCCAACTAAGTCTCAATGACCTTGTATCCCTGGAGAAGAATAGAACACATGGACTCAAGAGACTTAGATTTAAAGTCTAATCATTAGTTTTGTGACCATGGTAAATCCTCAAATCTCCTTGAACCCAATTTTCTTTATTTCTAAAATGGGATTAATAATAGCTTCTATGTTATGAGATTCCCATGAGGATCAAATGAGATGATATGCATACGTTACTTTGTGGACATTATAGTTCTATTTAAAGGTTAGTTATTATTATGTTGAGGATTCTTCTTCAGACATAAATTGAGCTAGATGGTTTCTGAGTTTGTTTGTAAATGAAATTCTGTAATTCTGTGCAGCTACTTTCTGAACTAAATATTGTGGTACATGCCCAGTCAACATTACCTTGCTACCACAAGTGTGAACTCTTTCATGGTAGTATACATAATTGTGATTTTGTTATTTTTTATTACTAGACATGTCACAGCTAATTGTCACTGCCCCAGAACCAACTTCATGCCACCTGTGTTGTACCAGCCACAAGCAAAGCTTCAAATGTACTCACTACTAGCTAATGTACATGTGTTTTTGTTTCATAATTAATTGGCTTGTCTTTTGTCTATTAGAGTCCATCTATTGTTGTTCTTTCTTTGCAATATGTATATTCTTTGTTATTCATTCAATTCATTCCATTACTATTTATTGAAATAATGGAATTTCTAGGACACTACTGAGGTTTTGTGAGGACAGTGGAAAAAATATTTAAAATTAGCAATGTTCAGGCAAATCCAGAACATGTGGTTCTATCAAGATTGAAGTTGTTTTGATGTCAGGGAGGAGGTAGGCTTTGAAGGACTGATAGAACTTGAATAGTTAGAAAATTAGGGGGAACTGCAATTGGGGCATCAGTAGGAGCAAAGATAAAAACAAGAATGATAATACCATGTTACTAAAATAGTGAGAAGACTGACCTATCAGGAATTAAATGGGGAGCATCTTGAACCCTTTGCTATGGGGGACAAGATTTATATCTTGCCACTAGACCCAGATGGCTCTGGAGGTGAAAGTGAGGCAGATGACCTTTCATGAGCCCTCCCTCACTTAAATTCAATTCACTTGCCCGTCATAGCATCATTTCCCTGATTTCATGGTCCTCTTGGAGAATGAAGGACAAAAACCAATTGTCATAATCTATATTTGAATATGAAAATTAATATTTGTAAGTTCCAGAAGGGGGAATAAGTATTATTTATGTTTCTGTCTTCCCAGCACCTACTAAAGTACTTGAGAAAACTTATTCTTCTCAATGAATTAATATAAGGAAGTAATCAGAGAAAAGAATAACCAAATAGTATGTGTTCAACTCCATGGAAGGCCTTTAAAGACATACACTAAATATTTCATACTGACTCTAGAAACAGGATTTAAAAAAATTTCCTCATTTGGCCATTTATTACCTGTGTGATGGTCAGCAAGTATGAGACTTTGGTACCTCATCTAGGCAGTGAGAGATTTGGCCTGTATAGTCTCCACAATCTCTTCCAAATTCAGATGCATAATACTTTGACTTACATAATACATTGACTTACACTGGATTTTGAGTAAGTGACTTACTTCTCTGTGTCCACCAACTTCAGAATATAAAATACAAAACAAATCATGACAACCAATCACTTGATATTTGAGGGAAGAGTGAATGTTGAATAGGAACATATACTACTTTTCATGTGCAAGTAACGTCTATGTTATGGCTAAAAACTGTCTAAAACTCATGTCTGCAGCACGGAAGAACAATTGGCCAATTCAGAGATCAGAGTTATGTTTATGCTTCTCTGAGGGTTAAAGCACTGCTTAGCTTATATAAGACCCCCTGAGGTGATTTCAGGTGTCAGCACAGGAAAGTGTTAACTGAGCCAAGGGCCTGCTGTGAGATGCAAAAACAGCACATTCCTACAAGCCAATCGAATTTTAAACACATTTTCACTTTGTAGTTAGAGTATTTTAAGATTATTGAACTTAATTTTAAACAGTAAAATGAATATAATTAATGTATCTACTGATTGTTTTCCTTGGTGAAGATATGAGCCATGAACAAACAACCAATTGAAAAGTGAAAATTATCAAACTAGTTATAAGATATTCCACTTCTACTTTGCTGGAAAATTCTAATTTCTTAAGAAATAGATGTAATAATCAAAGAGTCTATTGAAAATGAAGTGTAACGGCAACAACAGTACTATATGACAATTAATTCTGATGGACATGGCTCTCTTCAACAATGATATGTTTCAAACCACCTCCAATTGTTCACTGAAGAAAGCCATATACACCCAGAGAGAGGGATGCGAAATGTGGACCACAACATAACATTCTCATACTCCTTGATTGATGTTTGTTTACATTGTGTTTCCTTTATCTGATATATCGTTTGTGTAGATAAGATTTTTCTTGCACAACAATGATAAGTTTGGAAATATGTATGCATATATTCGATTTGCCAATATTTTAACATAATTAACATGTAGTGGATATCCTGCCATCTAGGGAAGGGGTGGGGAAGTTGGGGGGGGAAATTTGTAACGGAAAACTATGTAAGGGTTATTGTTGAAGAATTACCCACACATATGTTATGCAAATAAAATAAAATTAAAAAAAAGAAAAAAAAGAAAATGAAGTGTAAGTTAGTGAGATATTAAAAGTCCAATTTGTCTTTTTTTTTCTTTTTTTGATCAAAACTTTACTTGTGTGAAGCTGTGGGGTCATTTCTACTTTTCTTTTACATGAAATACAGCCTTCAGGGAGACAGCTGGCTGCACAACTGACCTCTGGAGAAAAAATGTGCTCGTTTTATGAGTGAATATGGATGGGTCCTTCATCATAAGCAATTTGCTTTTGAAGTCTGATGAAAGGCATGTGTAAACACACCAAGAGAGTACCTTCAGAACTACAGATTTAATGTTTGTATAATCCATTCATTAGGGCTGCCAGCTTGCTTTTTTTCTTGAACCACTAATACTGTCTTTCTAAATCTAGACTTGTTTCTAATATTTTCTGTTCACTTTTCGTGCTATATCATAGACATGCTTAATTTGGGTCCAAGGGCAGATAAACATCTCAGGGACACAGAAACCTCTCTTATTCATAATACAAGTTCTGTGTGAATCCTTTAGAATCCTGATAAATCTTGATGAATCCTTAGAAAACCAAAACTGGTTTCCTTGGAAAGAAACTTGATGTTGGGGAAAAATGTTGACATTTACTAGCTATTTGACTATGAGCATTTAATCTTTGAGTCTATTATCTTATCTGTAAAATGGGTATAATAATGCTTTCATCTAATTCATGAAAGGCAGTATTGCAAAGTAGATAGAAAGCTAACTTCAGAGTCAAGAAGATCTTGATTCTGTTGAATAATCAATTGAATGACAAATATTGACTATGTTATTCTGGGCAAATCACTTCATGTCTACCCAGGTGACTCCAAGATTATAAATCACAGAACAGGTGCTACTTTATATTGCTAGAGAAAGTCTCATACCAGCAGCTCCCTGCACTGATGAAATCAGAAATCTGGTTATAAGGAAAAAAATCTATCTCAGAGGCTTGTTGTAACAATCATATCAAGTAATGTTTGTAAAGTGTTTCACAAACTTCAAAGCAATGTATCCATTTTAGTTATTATTATTATTATAATTTATTTCTACTGGCTAAATAGTATATATTTAATAAGTGTGTCTATAATAACACTTTAACCAGGCAGTGAATTTCAGCTATTGTATTCAAATCCATAGTATTGCCCCTATAAAATATATTATTTGAGTATATTTTCAATCATAGCTTTGGCAAGTATGCATTTTGAAGTCTGTAGAGAAGGATAATTAGAATCTCTGACTTATATGTCTGAAAAATTTCTACTAGATTATAAAAGCAGCCTTTTCAAGGAATAAAAAGTAAGCAAATAAGGTGATTCTTAGGAGAAACCTAAAAGGAATTATTGTCACCTTTTTACTTAGGAGAAGATTCATTAACTGATTTTTTTATTGGCAAGGGCTTAATAACAATGTTCTAATAATTGCTTCTCCAAAAGAAAACACTTCTGAGAGAAGAAAATATCATGCAAATATCTATAAACTCCATTCACTGCATTCTGCTGCCTGAACATGTTTTAGACAAAAGACGACTGTGATTTTAAAAAAAAAGCCAAACATTTCAAATCTGGTGGTGAAAACCCTTTTCATCATGCTCACAGATACTATCAAACTTTTAAAAATACTAAGATGTATATTTTTGTATTCCATCTAAATGACAGGGTCTCAGGCTACACTGTGACTCCAGGCCAAACTGAACTCAGTTGCTAAATTCCTTAAAGTTACCCACAGGAAGAGGCTCCTAACATAGGCTGTTGATATGTCAATAACTTAATTCTCAATGACAACCTTCATTCTGGAGTGAGAAAAGTCAATAGCCTGAAGTTTGTATCACCTTGGACAGCGGCTGGGAGAGTACAATACAGCAAAGAAAAATGGCCATAAACCATGATAAGCAATGATTTACCAATTAGATGTGAGAAAAATAAAGAATCATTAAAATGACAAAATACTCTAAGTCATTAAGAGCTGCCCTAATTAAATAATATCCTGATGCAAACCAGAGATTTATGATCCTCCAGCTGCACAAAGAGAGTTTATCAAAATAATGGAAATAGACATACATAGCAGACACAACCTCTTCTAGCTGCTTCCTTTGGCACTTACTTTGAAGGCAGTGCAAGGAAGTGGCTTTCAAATCTTAGTCAGTGACTTCTTTCAATCTGATGTAACTCAGTCTCTGATGGGTCATCTGAAGACCATTCTTCCCTGCTGGGCAGAGTGATAATTTTCTTCTTCCAACAGCTTAATACAGCTTTCATACAGACTGCCCTTGGGTATTTGAGGTATTGTGCTATCAGGTGATGGTTCTGTTTCTTCCTGTTCCTCATCATTATTTTAGCTCTTGTTGTTTCTTTTGGCACAGATTCAAGCTTGAACGGCAGAGTTATAAGCATTTCCCTGCAGCACTCTTGATGAGGGTGTGACTGGGTTGGATTTCTCTATTCTGCATCCCTGTATGTCATTGGTCCTGTATACTATCAGTACATTGTATCTACCAGACACTGGCGTCACGGCTTTTATTGACCATGACAGCTGGATGGATTAAGGCATGAGACTGAATACTTCAAGATAGAACATGTTTTCTTGGGAAGAGGGTCACCATTTCCCCCTTCCATTGTTTTCTATCTTCCATCTGGACCCCTGATGACTCCTTAGGTAGGAAAGCCCACCATAATGATTTTAGATTTGAAGGAATAATTTCTTCTTTTTGTTCCACTTTATGTTTCATTTAAATTATATATCTATTTCAGGTTAGCATCACCCCTGGCACCTGTGGTACTTATGCACATCAGTAACCTGGGCATCTGTCACCTCTTGTACATTTGGCTGCTCTTCAATCTCCACCCCCTCTAGTGACCTGAATGTCTCCTTCAGTGTCCTAATTATGAAACAGTACTGCCCTCCAGGGTTCTTAAATCATTCTGTGTGGTGTCAGCTCCTTTGAGAGAACTCCTCTGTTTCAAATCCTTCTGATCAATTATCTGCAATAACAGTTGCTGTAATAAATAGCAGGCCCCTGAATCATAAATTTCATCCCATCTATGAGTATATTGCAGGTCATGACCTTCTCTCAGCTTGTATCTTCAGGACCTGGTGAAACATGATTGGTCAGACAGTATTTTGACTTATGTGTGCTATTTCAAACAAGGCAGGTTTGATCCTAAGAATGGAAAATTTTACCTTGTTTTCCCCTATTTTCCTCTGAACTCCTTGTCTTATTCATGTAATAATAGTCAAACATTTAAAACAAGTACTTTGCCTGCACTATCTCCGTTTAATAGACAAATAGATTCAAAGTGGTTAAGTGATGTATAGGGGACACAAGAGCTAATGAGTAAGTGAGGTAAGATTTGAACTCAGGTCCTGCTGATTCCAAGTCAAGGAGGCTGTTCTTATTTCCCTAACTCAAAATATTAAAATACACACACACATACACACACACACACACACACACACACACACACACACACACACACTGCCTTGATTGGTCTCTTTAGTGCATGTGCACTTAAATGGTTTGACTACTTTAATTATTTATATTACCAGTTCACTTAGCAATCGTTAACAATCAACTTGATAAAAAGGTCAAACTGGATTCATGTATAGATGTAACTTTTATGCCTTTGTTGCCTTCTTAAGTGATTTTTGGAAAGAGGAAAGCACTCACCTGAGATGTTGGAATGAGTCAATGTGATACAGAACAGGGCTTCTTAAACTTTTTCTATTCATGATCCCTTTTCACCAGAGAAATTTTATGTGACTCCAGGTATATAGGTATATAAAATAGGTATGCAAATCAAATATTTACTGAAAACAAATTGTATAGAAATTTATTTTAAAACAATTTTGTTATACACATATTTTTACCATTTATTAAAAACAAAAGCAAATTTTCATACTAATGAGATGGATGTGCTTGTTTATTTTTAAATAAATAATTAAATCAGTGGAATATTTGATATTTTTCTTTAGCAGATTTTTTTCATGCCCCCCTACACTCAGTTATATGACCCATGTGGGGTTGTGACTCATAGTTTAAGAAGCTTTGGTAAAGGAGGGAGAGGGGAAAGGGAGTAGAGTCAGAAGAGAACCAGGTCTCTCTTTTTTTAAAATAACATTTTATTTTTTCTCAATTACAAATAAAGACAATTTTAACATTCATTTCTTTAAAAGATTGATTTCCAAATTTTCTCTGTCCCTAAGACAGTAAGCAATTCAATACGGATCATATAAGTTCAATCATGTAAACATATTTCCATAGTAGTCATGTTATGAAAGAAGAAACAAACCAAAAGAAAATAAACCATGAAAACAATAAAGTGAAAAACAGCATGCTTAGATTTGCATTCAGACTCCATCAATTCTTTCTCTGGAGGTAGAGAGAAGTTTTCATCATGAGTCCTTAGGAATTGAAGAAGCCCAGGTTTCAATCCTCCCTCAGTTGTGTACTAATTATGTGACCATTTTCTTCTTAGATGAGCTAATGGGTAGAAGTACTTTGTGGATCCGAAAACACTATATAAATGTTACCTATTATTGTTGTTGTTATAATTATTATTACTACTACTACAACTACTACTGCTATCAAAATTTGCTAAGATTCTTACTGATTTCATTGCCAAAATGAAAAATGCTTTGCAACTTTAATAAAAGAAAAAAATACCTTCTGTATTGATAAAAGTAGTTGAATCCTCTGATATGTACTTCTAGTGGTAAATACTATTGGATAGAACTTCTTTTTAGAGATTATATGATAGTTATTGGTGCAATAAAATATAGGAGATAGGTTTTATATAGAAGATGAGTTTTAAGGGACATAATTTAAGGATTGCTCCAAATTCTGGTAATAGGCTTCTAGATATTGTTATATAGCCTTCTCCATCAGAAACCTGAGGACATGCTAATTAACAGACTGCTAGAGAAGCAGGTAAATTTTCACCTAATTTTTTTTTACTACTTGATCAATTGATGGTACATAAAAATTTTCAAAGCTATTGTGTTTCTGTGGTCTAATTTACTCTTAATAATAACCCTTTAAAGTAAAGTTGTAAAAGCATGATCATAGGGTTAGCTAGATCACAGGTCCAGTGGATAGAACATTGCCCTGGAGTTAGGAGAATCTGAGTTCATATTCAGTCTCAGACACTTAACACTTACTAGCTCTGTAACTTTGGGCAAGTCACAACTCCAATTGCCTCATAAAAGAAAATGGAGTCACAAAGAGATTAAGTGACTTTCTTAAGACTGTGTCAGGTAGAATGTAAGTTTCTTGTTGGCAGGAACAATATTGGTTTTACCTTTATATCCCTGGCACCAAACACTTGCCTTAGGCATAGTAGATGCCTAATAGATAGTTATTCAATTGAATTAAAGTCATATAATCTGGTTTTTTTCTGGAGATCAATGGGCATCTTGTACAATTTATATATGAAAGGAATCTCCATTACAAAATGCTCATCAAGTCATCACTTTTTTGTCTAAAAACGTCAAAGAACAGGAAACACATCATCCATCAAGGGAACCCATTCTAATTTTAGATAACTCTAATGCTTAAGAAGCTTTTTTTCTGACATCAAATCTAAATTTATCTCACTACAATTTCTACCCATTTTCCAGTTTCTGCTCTTTGAAACCAAATAAACCAAGTCTTATTCCTTTCGTACTTGACAATCCTTCAAATACTAAAGACAGCTCTCATCTTGTTTTAAGTAGTGGTAAAGCTAGAATTGAAACTTGGGTCTAATTCTCAGTGTTGGGTGCCCTTCACACATATATGCTGCCTGTGGCTAGTTTGCACCCATCATACTCTTCAATATCATCCATCACTCATGCAGTCTACAGTTCTTACTGTGTGAGTACTAGAGCTGGAACAAGGCATTTGTGTTCTCCAGGGAACAAAGGAAGGAAATAAACATTTATTAAGTGCTTACTCTGTACCAGATACTATGATAAGTTCTTTCCAAATATTAGTATTTTTGATTCATGTAACACCCCTTTGAGGCATTTATTATTCTGATTTTACAATTGAGGAAACTAATGCAAACAAGTTGAATGATTAGCCTAGTATCACAGAACTAGTATCTGAGGTCAAATTTGAACTCAAGCCATCTGACTCTAGGTCTACTTCTGTCTACACAAGTTTTGAACATTGTGTGTCTCCATCCCTACCACACATTGAACAATGTTACTCTTTTCTGTTACTATTACTACCCAGCAGATGCTTTAAGTCTTCACTGTAACATAGTGAATCTCAATTTACCACAAAACAAATACTTATGTTTTAGGGAGAGTAGAATGTGGGGGCATTATATGTGTCTGTAAAAAGTCATTCACAGGTCCCTATATGTTGTCTCCTAGGCACCTACATTGTCTAACCCTAGTGCCATTTTTGGTCACCCCAGAGAATTACTGGTGCCCATGCTTGATGATATCCAGCTGCTGAATTTATCAAGTGTTCACCACATCACTCCGCTACCTCAATTATTTAGATCATTGTTCAGTTTCAGTCCACCATCTGTTGTCCGGGTCTTCCTAAGTGATTTTCTGGGCTAGGTTCTTTTGTCATAGGGAATGTGAAGGAGTTGTTAAAAAGCACAGCACATTCTTTTATGCATTGTAAAGCCATCAGGATTTGATTAGAGGAATATTCTTTAGCAAAAATTGATTTGTTCAACTATCATTCAATTTCTAATATTCTGGTTTTAATGAAAATTGTTTGAGAAGTTGGTGGGAGCATAGTTTCAGGGTCCTTTGAGCTTACCATCTAGTTTATAACATGTTCCAAACCACTTTTCAGTAAGAGAATGCTAGGTAAACTGCCTCCTTTGTGACCTATAGAAGCTAAAAATATGACTCAGGTCCTGATCTCAGAAACCACCAGGTTTTTTTTTTTTTGTTTTTATTTTTGTTTTTTGAGATCACTACAGGTTGTGACACCATACACCAATAAATAGGCTTGGATGAACCTGGCAACACTTAAAAAGTAGCTTAAACTATTGTTCCAGGTCTGGGACTTGGCAAAATCTGCAATGGATTTTGTGCCCAGCCATTTCTCCTTGGATTTTTAGTCACACACCCCACCTCCGCCCCAGATTTAGAAGGAAATTTCAACCATATGTTTCTGATTCATTTAGAATTAGCTCTAAAGTTAGTTCTAACTTATGAAACTTGTTCTGTAAGAGCTATTTGATGTCTTAGAAACTTTTACTAATCCCTTTAAAATATTTTGCCTTCTTCAGACCAGAGTACTCTTATGAGTCCCAAGGAACTTTGTTTCAAGGTATATTGTTATATGGCATAGAGCTTCAGAATGCTGCTATCAAGTGAACACATAGCCTCTTCCTGCCCATCACTCAGGTGTCCATAGATAGTACATCTTGGGCTTGACAAGGCTTAAAGTAAGATGTGTATGTTTCCATTTGAGGCTTTGCTAATAAATATTGAATAATAAAATGGAAGATTTCCTTATTTCCCCTTCTGATAACTAATGAGAAAGAAACCAATGGGTAATCAAATAATTGGTTTGAAAAGTTTATTTTAGGAGGTATATCTTAAGGTCCCTTTAGAAGAATGTTCAGAAATTGGAGCAAGAATTAACTGAATGTTATATTCCAGAATAGCTCATTTTGGGTATAATTCTAAATTCTGTGCAATTCTGTAATTCTAAATAGCCTTTCTAAATCATTTGGAGATTTCCTTGAAGAACTTTTATTTTGACAAATACATGCTCACCTATGGCTACTCATCCTAAGGTAATGTTCATATGTTACTACTTTCAGACTTTGAAAATGTAACATTACAAAATATTTATCAACTGACCAATGTAGAGAATGGGGTGGCCCCTGAGTATATTGCTATTGACTCTTTTATACTAAAATCTGACCATCTAAATTTTTCCCAAACTTGGATTTCAAGTTAGAAAACTAGAGTTGAAAATGTGTCTGATACTTTTTTCATTGTTCACCTTAGACAGAACACTTAGTCTTTCTTTATCGCTATCTCTTCATCTATAAAATGATAGGGTCTGGTATCTCTAGGCTTATAATTCTACAATTGTCTATGATTGTGATTATGCTCCTAGAAGGTTCTGTGGTCTAAAAAATTTCCTGTATTTCAGTAAAAAAAATTTAGAGATGAAGAGAGCATCAGCTAATTAGTCTTCCCTATTTTTTTCTTAAAAGAAAATGATCATAAGGATGAAAAAAAAAAAAACTTACTGACCAGCCATAATTTAACATGTACTTGCTTAACTTCAGTCTTAACCACTCCCTTCTTCACTGTATGTTAATGCAGAGAAATGGCAAGGGGCCATGCCATTAGAAATCATAAGTCAGAGCACTAGCAGGATGGACAAAGAGTCAACTGGAAAACTGAGATAATTAAGATATAAAACCATAGAATATCTGTGGGAACTTCTTTTGCTTACTTGTTCTATTTTGTTCTCCCAGGCTTTCTTCTCCCATATTCTCTTTAATTCTTTCCTTTCTCCTATACCTAAATCCCAAGCAATCCCTTTCCCAGATGACTCTCTGCTGGTTAGTTGGCAAATGGGTCATCCAGATCTGAGCTTTTGATATATGCAGCAGAATTCTTGACAATGTTGCCATGCGTGGAGATCCACAAAGTGCCAATCACTTTGCCTTGGGTGGTCCATAAAAGAAAAAACTCACAATGTAATTAAAGAAGAATTTTAAAGTCTTTAAAGAAAAAACTCATAGTGCAGTTAAGGGCCAATCATACTTTTGTACTACCAATTATAACACTTTTCCTACTCCTAAGTGCCCCTTTTCTCTTCAGATTTAATTTCTTGAATTGCCTTTCAATGAGCTGCCTCCAGCCAGATATTTTGTCAATTTCCTCTTTGTCCATAAAACTAGAAGATGATGCCAAGTGGATTTTCTGAAAGTCATACAACTTCATATCTTTCTCTTAGCCATTTGGCTAGGTGGTTTTCACAACTTTCTCTGCCCCATGCCCCCAGTTTGCCAAATTTACTATGTACTTTGGGAACTATCCAAGACAGGCTAAGCAGCATATCCTAGAACTCCTGTGCAAAGATTTGAGATGCCCCTGATCTGATTTGCCTTCTTACAGTTAAGGAAATAGAAAACCAGGCTCTGCATGCTATCATCTCTTATCCCATCTATTCAATAATCAGTGGAGAAAGGTGGACATTAAAGGTGAATGAGAAGATCTGGAAAGGACTTGCCAAATCTTACACCAGAGATGCTGGTCATTCTTAAACATTCCAAATATCTCTCTTCTATGACTTCAAAAAACTTTAGCATGTACAGTGGTCACATCCTGGTAAAATTATCTTGGCAGACAGGTAGTAACTAACACACCTCAAATATGTAGGTGAGATAGGAGGATTGCTATCCTAAGCATGTGACACCTTCCCCCAGTGGAATGGGTATATGAAAACAATTTATTCCAGTTTCCATGAAGATGGCTGAAGCAGGCACTGTGTAACACTTAGAGCTTGGTCAGAAAGAAAAAAAATGACAAGATAATCCATTGCATCCCAGGTGATTGCCAGTCATCCTGACTTTTATCCTGTCGCTGGTCTTCAATTATTCTGGAAGAGTGAGATTGATGCCTTTGTGCAATTCTGCCTCACTCAAATCCAATTCACAGGAAAGTGATGCCATTGGTCTTCTTCAAAAATGAAGGACAAAGAAGCAATGACAACAATCAGTGAAGATTTGGATTTGTTGTGAGATCATGAGTTCATTAGAACACTAGTATTGGGATCTTTCCTGATCTGGAAAGGGGCTATAAATATCATCTATTCTAGAACCTCACTTTGAGACCCTGCTGTGTGAAATGACCTTCCCAATGTCACCTCAGCTACTTATCAGTGGAACTGGAGTTATAAATCTAGTTTCCTAACTCCCAATTTAGTGGATTTCCTACTATGCCACAATATTTCCCCATCAATCTTAAAGCAATTTGACTTGAATTTTAAATACAAGATCTTATTATCATACTCAGAAATCTCTTCATGGGGGGAAATAACTTGGCTTATAATTGAAAAATTGAAACTGAATTCAAAGGCACTGACTGCTCTGTCACTTGTAAGCCTTATTTTAGCTAAGTCATATATACTTTCTGAGCCTCAGTTTTGTTATCTATAACAATGTTGTTAAACTCACAAACAGATCCATGAAGGTTATATATTGGATTAGAAAACCACAAATTAGAATTATCTAAGTTGTATTATGTTTTTAATTATTTTTTTTTGTTAAAGATATCACAATTACATTTTAATTTTGTTCAGCCATAAGTTTGACACCACTGATCTAAAATACAGGGTACCCATCACTAGATTGGCTGCAGGATGATGAATTTTTGGTATAATGACACTTATGAATCTTCTACCAAATTGTATAAAGACTTTATGTTGAAGGTGAGACTAACACAATTACATATCCTTGAATTTGGAGTGATGTGATATTTATTCTCATATTAAAGAATAATATTCTTTGTGGGATACAACCATTTTCTATTCATGATTCATGATCAATGAAGTTTTAGGAATATCTCCTAAAATTCTATTTTGGAATATTTCTATCCTCTTTGTAGGAGGAGTAAGTTGGGGGCAAGGAAAAAAGAGAAGTTTTATCTCCATAGGAGAGCTTGTAGATTCAATGATCTGCATCATCTTAACCTTTTACTTCTAGCTTAAAATTATGTGTTTTTCTTGTCCAGACATTGGAATGGGGAGGAGAAAAAGAAGGGGAAAAGAGAGAAGGAGAGAAGAGAAGCAAGAGGAAAGAAATACAGACAAAAATCAGAAAAAGAAAAAGGAAACAAGAGGAAAAGGTATGGAGAGGGAGAGCAAGAGAGAAAAGGAAATGGATAAAGAGAAGAGAAAGACAAAGCAAAGGAAGAAGAGAAAGGAAGAGAAGACAGGAGAAAGACATAGAAGGAACAAAGAGAAAATGAATATGATATCTTCAGTGAAGTACTAATATATGTCTAAATCTTTTGAAGTAGGATTTTAATCATACAAACTCTCCAGTCTTCTGGATTTCTCTCAGTGCTCTGAATGAGAAAGTAATTTTTCATAAGTAGAACTGAGCAAATAGGGTAAAGGTAGCACAGAGCCCACTTGGGTGAAGTGGAGCTCTGCCAAAGTGTGTTTCATGACTTCATATTTAACACTGAGCCAATGGGACAATCCCATTTACAAATCACACTCCATCATGCACCCCTCCCCAGAACTTCCACTTACACAACACATTCCTGCATGTGGCCCTGAGAACCAGGGCCAAGATTGTCAGTTCCTCTCAAGGAAATTTTTGGGAAGAAGTCTAGCCTGCTTGCAGCAATTAAACTTGCCAGGTGAGAGCTATTCTGATTCTTTCCTTAGACTTACGCTTTCATCAGCCGTTAATGAGCATAGTGCCAGACAGTTTTATAAATTAAGGGATTCAGACAATAACTATGTGTAAATCCTTCCAAACTGGCATGTTCTAGACAGGCGGCATAGATCTGAAAAAGAAAATGATAATGTTTTGGAAAATGATGACATTCTGTAAATAAAATCAGGCAGCATAAGTACTTGGCAAAACTATTGCTCAAGTCGACATGCTCCAATTTATTGCTACATGAATCAGGAATTAATTCTCTTTCCATCATTCCTCTATTTTGAAGTGTGACATTGTTAGCAATGTCTGAAACCTCAACTGGTACTGAGCCTCTTAATGCAATAAGCCAGAATGAATATAAACATTTGGGAGGGGAAGTAAATTAGGTTTCTCACAATTTTCTAGGGAATTGAGTTTACAGTGACTAGGATATATGAAATTGCCAAAGGGGGAAAGGGAAAAAAAAGGAGTTGAATCATTTTGGCATTCATAGGGGCATTTATGTTCCCTGAATGATAACAAAGTCCAAAAACTCAGTGGATATATTGGCAAAGAAAAATGGTTGTTTAAACTGTTTAACTTCAGGATGTTTGATGCCCTCATTGTCTTAAAAGAAAGACATGTGATATGAGTGCAATCCTGAAATCTGTACAAGTGTTTGCTCCCATCTTAATCCCTTCACAACCTAGGATTTCTGCTTGCCTTTTCTTCTTCCCCATGGAACATATACTACTTGATTTAGTATCAATCAGAAGAAGAAGGTGTCAAGTATAACATGTGTCTCGATCATCACCAACTAAGATAGTTATCAATATTTACTAGGTCTCTATTATGTATAAGATATAATGCTACATATTCCATTGAGTGAAAAAAAAGTATAAAATGTAGTCCTTGTCCCCCACAAGAATATATTATAATTAGGGTCAGTCATAACTAGAATGAGACTACTGGGTTTTTTCCATAATCTATTAAAATTTAGAGGGTGCTGGTAGCATTTCCACAAGTAGAAAAAAAACTGAACCTAGCATCTAGTTATCAATAGTTGAAACCAGAAATTACCAAATACCTTATTTCCTCCACTAGAAATAATACTTCAGCTGAGCTCTTCCTTAGCCTGATTCTCACCTAACCCTTTATCCTGGATAGTCTCCCCCAGAATCAGCCTCTTCAGTGTTCTAGATACTCCATGGAGCAGATTTCTTCCCATAGGAACCAGTGTCATCTTTTCCCCTCGAAAGGGTGGTGATCAGATTTCTTTCATCCTATGGGGCCTTGTACCCCAGGGTCTGATATCTCTTACTCTTTCCACCTAAATATGCTTTAAACAGTTAATTTGAGGGCATCTTCTATGTTATTTGTACTGAAAGTCAGAATTGTTATTTCTGGCTCTGATTGAGGAAATAAGACAAAACCACAAAAAAAAGGTAACTAGAAATATAAAGCAGTCAAACATGTGGCTAGTTTATATTACAGACAAGCAAATAATCAATAATAACTAGAATTTATGTAGCATTTTAAAATTTGCATAGTTCCTTACCAATATGATCTAATGTGATTTTCAAAGTTCTGTGATGAATCAATAGCACTCTTCAAATACTTATGTTATAACAGGTACTGTAGTAAATAGAAGCTTTTAGTCTCGGGACAGCTAGGTGGCACAGTAGATAGAGCACCAGCCCTGAAGTCAGAAGATCCTGAGTTCAAATCTGGTCTCAGACCCTTAACCCTTCTTAGCTCTGTGACCCTGGGCAAGTCACTTAACCCCAATTACCTCAGCAAGGGGAAGAAAAAGAAACTTTTAGTCTAATAAATAGCTACATTTATGCATGTAGCAGACAACATGCATAAATGTAAGTATATAGAGAATATATAGAAAATTAATACAAGATAGTTTGGAGGAAAGATATATAACTAGCTGTGGGAGGGAAAGGGAAGACTAGAATGACTTCATTTAAAAAGTGGCATTTAGTTGAATCTTGAAGTGGAAATGTTTGCTCTAGAATGCTTATTTTTTTCTGACTCGTCCTTCATTCTGTGTCTCATGACTTTTCATAGAGCTACTATACTAATAGCTTGTGTGGGAAGTTTTCTTGGGCAATTCTTGTAATGCTACCACTCACTCATGAGATTGTGGTACAGTAGGTCAATGGTCAGTATTAAGTAATGGTAAGTCATCTTCTTAACCTATATAATTCTATCAGTGAATTTCATAATTTCCCCTCCATCAAAACCAAGAAATATGAATAGCTGATATAGCAAAATAAAAGTGAAGATGACAAAGCCAAATCACATGAAGATCTCTCATAGTTTAATGAATATCAATCCCCACCACCCAAAAATAATCATAATTCATATAGCATTTTAAGATTTACCAAGCTTTTCTCATAACAATCTTAGGAGATAAGGTATATGAACATTATTATCTCTATCCCTATCTCTATCTAAAGAAGAAAAAACAAAGTCTTAGATAAATTAAATGGTTTGTATATGTTCTTGGAGATTGTCTAAAAGAACTAGGCTTTGGCTTCAGATCTTGACTTCACGCATCCTTTCCACTACATTATCTTGCCTCCCAATTACAATTAAGTGGGACCACTCTCCCTTTATCCTACCTCGACTTCCCCAGGAAGAACTGCATTCAAAATCAGTATTCCCTTCCAAAATCTCACTTCCAATTTCATGTAATAAATAGTTGCCATTCCAAGGAAAACAAAAACTTTCTTGTGACATGGATTGTCAGATCTTGAGACTGCGAGCAGCTGTTGGAGAAGACAAGGGGAACTGGGATGAAATTATTTCAGGAGTTTCCAGTCCTCTAACAGAAATTATACATTAAAGGAAAATAATGGCATAATCTGAACCATATTAGAATCAGCACATCTGAACATATGGAGAAATAAATGACCACTGCTCTCTACACATGGAGGCCACTCATCCAAATTGGGGCAAAAGTCTCTTTTCACTTGGTTGAGCTGCTTCTGTCTACACAGATGCCAAACAGCATGGAGCAAGTGAAACACTGTTTAAAAAAATACCTGTCAGCACTGTTTTCAGCGCAGTAAACTTTCTGATGTGTGCTTTTCAGAGAAAAATGAATAAACAAGATGAGGGAGAACTTTATGGCTATCTTCTACAGAGTTCTAAAATTCATCTTGAATCTATAGATGGGAAAAAAAGAATACAGATTCCTTCTTACCAAGAACAAAGCAGATATTTAAGAAATGGTAGCTTGGAAGATACAAAAGAGTTACCATGGGACCAATAGTTTCTCTTTTTATAGATAGGATCAGGTCCATCATTTTAAAGAGTGGATTGAAGAGATTAAATCATAGATTCAAGGAGGAAAGAGAAGGATGAATACAGACTATGTGCCAGATATTGTGCTAAGTGCTTTACAAATATTATATTTGATCCTTTTAACAACTCTGAAAGGAAAGTGCTATTATCCACATTTTGCAGTTGATGAAACAAGGAGACAGAGATTAAGTCCCATGTGGATCACATAACTGGTATGTGGGTTAGATTTGAGTTTGGGTGTTTTTGATTATAGGTCCAGTGGTCTATCTACAATTCCAGCTATCATATAGGACAGTGCAGACCCAATAAAATGATAAATTTGCGGACAGATATTAGTGGCCATTGAAATTAAGCATTAAGGATGGTGAAGAGTCACCCATTCATGCTTTTTGAAAATCAATTGAAAGAATTTAGAAAACAGTGTAGAAGAGAAAAATTTGAAGGTAAAGAAAAACGTGATAATTTTCCACAAGTGTGGTGCTCCCTTGACATTGTATAAGGAAAGGGCCTTTTCCCTCCTTGCCCAATTTAAACAGATGCAAATATCCTCTGCTTCCTGTCATCTATGAGGATTCTTTTAATTGACTTATGAGCCAAAACTGATGAATTAAATAAAGGGTCTTCTTTGAGCCTAAGACCTCTTCTTTCTGCCAATCTTGAATTATATGAATGACTTTAAAAGTCCTAGAGGATCGAGGACGGAGCCAAGATGGGGGCGGAGCCAAGATGGCGGAGTGAAAACGTGACTCTCTGGGACCTCCTCCGATCTTCTCTCAAACCAACAATAATATAAGCCTCTGAACTGATCTTCAAGTCAACAAATCCAGAAATATTTGGACACTGCTTTCTGAAGAACTTCATATCAGGTTTGTTTAACTCAGACAGAGGGATAAACTGTGGACTCAGTATAGACTGGAAGTGAGGGTGGGACTCAGCTCATCATGGCAGAAACTCCAAACTCCAAATTCCAAACACCTGGAGTTTATCTGAGGCACTCTGGATACTCTGCCCTGATTGAGGGCAGGTGTTCTGGCAGACTTGCCTTGTTTAAGGGGTAATTCGGACTTAGTCCTAGCACCCACTAGCCCAGCACCTTAAGTTAATTTGCCAAATTGCCCCAGTTAAAGAACTTCAGCTCCCATTTTTTTCTGAGCCTTAAAGAGACATCCATGCTGTCTAAAAAAAAAAATGAAGAAGCAAAAGAGAGTTCTCACCATAGACAGCTTTTATCAAGAGAAAGAAGGGATGACCACAGATCCTGAGGTTCCTTTAGACAAAACCCCAGAAGAAGTTATTAAGGACCATCACTGGTCCCCTTTTCAAAAGGCCTTTCTGGAAGACTGCATAAAGAACCTCATAGGAGAGCTGGAGGATAAATGGGAAAATAAATTGAAATCAGTGCAAGAAGGATACAATATCTTGCAAGAAGGATATGATGCCCTGCAAAAGAGATATGAAAAAGACACCAATTTATTGAAAAATAAAATTAGTGAAGTGGAAAAAGAGTGCAATGAACAAAAAAATTCACTTGGCCAATTACAAAAGGAACTTAAAAGGGTAACTGAAGAAAACAACACTTTAAAAATAAGAATTGAACAAATACAAGTGAATGACTCAATAAGACTTCAAGAATCAGTCGAACAAAAACAAAAAAAAATGAAAAATTAGAAGAAAATATGAAATATCTCCTAGGAAAAACAACTGACTTGGAAAATAGATCTAGGAGAGACAATCTAAGGATTATTGGACTTCCAGAAAGTCATGATGAAAAAAATAATCTAAACACTATCTTCCAGGAAATCCTGAAAGAAAACTGCCCTGAGATTGTAGAATCAGAAGGCAAAATCACCATTGAAAGAATTCATTGATCACCTCCTGAAAGAGACGCCAAAATTAAAACCCCAAGGAATATTGTGGCTAAATTTCAGGACTATCGCACCAAGGAAAAGATTCTGCTAGCAACTAGAAAGAAACAATTCAAATACCGAGGATCAATAATTAGAATCACACATGATCTGTCAGCCTCCACATTAAAGGATCGAAGGGGCTGAAACCAGATATTCTGAAAGGCAAAGGAACTTGGATTACAGCCAAGAATAACCTATCCAGCTAGAATGAGCATTATCCTCCAGGGAAGAAGATGGTCATTCAATGATATAGGTGAATTTCACTTATTTCTAATGAAAAGACCAGATCTGAACCAAAAATTCGACATCCAAACATAGAACTCAAGAGAAGCATAAAAAGGTAAAAAAGGAAAGGACTCTTGAGAACTTTATTTCTACTATGGGGATACTTAAAGTTTGGAGGTATAATTAACTAGATCTTACTTTGATAATATGAAAAAGAAAACTAGAGGGGGGAAAGGTTGTCATACTGGGGAAAAGAGGGAAAAGGTGGTAAAATAAGATGTAAAAAAAGGAGGCAAAAGAAGGTAAAATCTCTTGAAGAGGCAAAGAAAACCTAATATAATTGAGAGAAAGAATG
>JAJPUD010000743.1:314774-355329 GCA_023553655.1 Myrmecobius fasciatus | reverse complement strand
CTAAAAATAAAAGGAGAAATTAATAAAATTGAAAATAAGAAAACTATTGAATTAATAAATAAAACTAAGAGTTGGTTCTACAAAACCAACAAAATAGATAAGCCTTTAGTTAATTTGATAAAAAGGAAAGAGGAAAATCAAATTGTTAGTCTCAAGAATGATAAGGGAGAACTTTCCTCCAATGAAGAGGAAATTAGAGTAATAATTAGGAGTTTCTTTGCCCAACTTGATGCCAGTAAATTTGATAATCTAAATGAAATGGAGCAATATCTACAAAAATGTAGATTGCCCAGGTTAACAGAAGAGGAAATAAATTATTTAAATAGCCCCATATTAGAAAAAGAAATAGAACAAGCTATTAACCAACTCCCTAAGAAAAAATCTCCAGGGCCAGATGGATTTACATGTAAATTCTACCAAACATTCAATGAACAATTAATTCCAATACTATATAAACTATTTGAGAAAATAGGGACAGAAAGTATACTGCCAAATTCCTTCTATGAGACCGATATGGTGCTGATAGCTAAACCAGGTAGGGTGAAAACAGAGAAAGAAAACTATAGACCAATTTCCCTAATGAATATTGATGCAAAAATTTTAAATAAGATATTAGCAATGAGATTACAGAAAGTCATCCCCAGGATAGTACACTATGACCAAGGAGGATTTATACCAGGGATGCAGGGCTGGTTCAACATTAGAAAAACGATCAGCATAATTAATTATATTAATAACCAAAGTAACAAAAAACATATGATTATCTCAATAGATGCAGAAAAAGCATTTGATAAAATCCAAAACCCTTTCCTATTAAAAACACTAGAGAGTATAAGAATAAATGGGCTTTTCTTTAAAATGATCAATAGCATCTATTTAAAACCATCAGCAAGCATCATATGTAATGGAGACAAACTAAAACCATTCCCAATAAGATCAGGAGTGAAACAAGGCTGCCCACTGTCACGATTACTATTTAATATTGTATTAGAAATGTTGGCTTTAGCAATAAGAGAAGAAAAAGAGATAAAAGGAATCAGAGTAGGTAATGAAGAAACCAAATTATCACTCTTTGCAGATGACATGATGGTATACTTAGAGAACCCTAGAGACTCAACTAAAAAACTAAAAGAAACAATTCACAACTTCAGCAAAGTTGCAGGATTCAAAATTAATCCACATAAATCATCAGCATTTTTATATATTACCAACAAAATTCAGCAGCAAGAGATACAAAAAGAAATTCCATTCCAAATAACAGATGACAGGATAAAATATTTGGGAATCTATCTGCCAAGGAAAAGTCAGAAACTATATGAATTAAACTACAAAACACTTTCCACACAAATAAAATCAGACCTAATCAATTGGAAAAACATTAAGTGCTCATGGGTAGGCAGAGCGAATATAATAAAAATGACAATACTACCCAAACTAATCTACTTATTTAGTGCCATACCAATCAATCTCCCAAGAAATTATTTTACAGATCTAGAAAAAAATAGTAGCAAAGTTCATTTGGAAGAACAAAAGGTCAAGGATTTCAAGGGGATTAATGAAAAAAAAAGGCAGATGAAGGTGGCCTTGCTGTACCAGATCTAAAACTATATTATAAAGCAGCGGTCATCAAAACCATTTGGTACTGGCTAAGAAATAGAGCAGTCGATCAGTGGCATAGGATAGGTTATCAGGACATTCTAGGCAATAACCTTAACAATTTCATGTTTGATAAACTCAAAGACCCCAGCTTTTGGGATAAGTACTCACTATTCGGCAAAAACTGCTGGGAAAATTGGAAACTAGTGTGGAAGAAATTAGGGCCTGACCCATACCTAAAACTACATAGCAAGATAAGATCTAAATGGGTTCAAGATCTAGATATAAAGAGTGATTTTATAAGCAAATTAGAGGAATGTAATATAGTTTACCTCTCAGACCTGTGGAGATGGAATAAATTTATGTCCAAAGACGATCTGGAACTCCTAATTGAACACCAGATAGATAATTTTGATTATATTAAATTAAAAGGTTTCTGTACAAATAAAACTAATGCATACAAGATTAGGAGGGAAGCATCAAATTGGGAAATCATCTTTACATTTAAGGGTTCTGATAAAGGCCTCATTTCTAAAATATATAGAGTATTGTCTCATATATATAAGAATTCAAGCCACTCTTCAATAGATAAGTGGTCAAGGGATATGAACAGACAATTTTCAGATGATGAAATTAAAACCATCTCTAGTCATAGGAAAAGTTGCTCCAAATCACTATTGATCAGAGAAATGCAAATTAAGACAACTCTGAGGTACCACTACACACCTGTCAGATTGGCTAAAATGACAGGAAAAGATAACGATGAATGTTGGAGGGGATGTGGGAAAACTGGGACACTGATGCATTGTTGGTGGAACTGTGAACGAATCCAACCATTCTGGAGAGTAATTTGGAGCTACGCTCAAAAAGTTATCAAACTGTGCATACCCTTTGACCCAGCAGTGTTTCTATTGGGCCTATATCCCAAAGAGATCTTAGAGGAGGGAAAGGGCCCCACATGTGCAAGAATATTTGTGGCAGACCTTTTTGTAGTGGCTAGAAACTGGAAACTGAATGAATGCCCATCAATTGGAGAATGGCTGAGTAAATTGTGGTATATGAATGTTATGGAATATTATTGCTCTGTAAGAAACGACCAGCAGGACGATTTCAGAGAGGCCTGGAGAGACTTGCATGAACTGATGCTGAGTGAAACGAGCAGAACCAGGAGATCATCATACATAGCAACAACAATATTACATGATGATCAATTCTGATGGACATGGCTCTCTGCAACAAAGAATTGTCTCAAACCAGTTCCAATTGTTCACTGAAGAAAACCATATACACCCAGAGAGAGGGATATGAAATATGGACCACAACATAACATTTTCATGCTCTCTATTGAGGTTTGCTTGCATTGTGTTGCCTTTCTCTGATTTTCTTTTTTTTTTCTTGTAGATAGGATTTTTCTTGCATAACTTGTCAAGTATTTCAACATTATTAACATGTAGTGGACTTCCTGCCATCTATGGGAGGGGAGGGGACTGGGGGTAAAAAGTTGTAATGGAAAGCTTTGTAAATATCAATGCTGGGGAACTACCCATACATATGTTATACAAATAAAAAGCTTTAATAAAAAAAGAAAAAAAGAAAACTCCAAATGAAGTCATATAATGCTGAAGATAACTGAAACACCTGAATAAAAAAAAAAACTGCCTTATTTCCAAAAAAAAAAAAAAAGTCCTAGAGTATCAGTGGAGGAAATGTCTGTTCTCCCAGCAGTCCATAGTCCATGATCTCATGAATAGGTAAAGCTGTGAGATGAAGTAGCTTCCTGTATATGTCTTGTTTCCTTTGCACAGGACCTTATGAAATCTTAAAAGTCAGCTGGCATCTAGGTCATGCTTTTTTTTTTTTTTTTTTGCTTTTTGCTGAGGCAATTGGGGTTAAGTGACTTGCCCAGGGTCACACAGCTAGGGAATGTTAAGTGTCTGAGATCAGATTTGAGCTCAGGTCCTCCTGACTTCAGGGCTGGTGCTCTAACCATTGCGCCACCCAGCTGCCCCTAGGTCATGCTTTTTAAATAGAATGCTGAAGTTAGATATGTGACTTTAGACAAGTAATTTAATCTGCCTCTCCCTGAGTTTCCTCATCTATAAAATGGGAATATTAATAGTACCTACTTCACAGGGTATAAAATGAGATGACGTGTGAAATATTTTGCAGATATTAAAGCACTATAAAAATACTAATAATAATTTCCTCTACCCGAGCCTCAGGGCATTAACTATCATGGCAAAAAAGATGGCAAAAGTAGACCAGACTAGAAAGAAAGAGACATTTGGAGAGAGAGAGAGAGAGAGAGAAAGAGAAAGAGAGAGAGAGAGAGAGAGAGAGAGAGAGAGAAAGAGAGAGAGAGAGAACTAAAAGAAATCAAAATATTGAGAAGAAAAAAAAAGAAAACATAAAATATACATCATTAGAAACAATTGATTGACCAAGGGAAAAAAGTAAAAAAAAAAAAGAAATTATTTTCAAGTATTTGGACTACCTGAAAATCAAGACTATGTCAATAGCTTAAATGCCATGATTTAAGAAATTACAAGCAAAAACTGTCTTGAGTTATTACTATTTGAAGACAATTTGAAAATAGAAGGTATCCACTAGAAATTCTAAGATGAAAATTCCTAGGGAACATTCTTAGAAGTAGCTAGATGGCTCAATGCTGGAAGACCTGAGTTCAAATCTGCCCTCACACAGCTCTGGGCAAGCCATTTAATTTCTGTTTACCTGAATCCACTAGAGAAGGAAATAGAATACCACTTTAGTAACTTTGTCAAGAAAACCCTATACAGGGTCATGAAAATTTGAACACAATGTGTCAAGGAACCAGTCAAAATCAGAAAAGACTTGGTAAGTGGCCGCTTAAAAAAAAAAGGAAAATTTCAGAAAACATTATTTCAAACATAAAAGACTAAGACTTACAACCAAGAATAATCTGACAAAATTAAGGATAATGCTATAGATTTTTTAAAAATGTACCTTTAATGAAAAAAAAGACTTCTAAACATCACTAAGTGAAAAAGTCAGAAATGAGTAGAATACTTGAAATGCAAGTACAAGAGACAAAAGAAACAGAATGGTATATGCATATAATCAATTGGAAGGAATTATAGGATGATGGTTTATTTTCATTTTAATAGGGAAAGAAAAAAGTTCTCTCAGAAGCTTATTATTTTCAAGGATCATCATGAAAGTGAAATAAAACAGAGAGCTTGTAGATGGTGCTGTTTTATTTTGATGATTTCAGGGGAGAAAGAAATGGAGAGAAGGTGAATGAGATAAAGATTACATAAACAAGGAGAAGGGAGTGAGCAGAATAGGAATCCCAGGAACATCATTTTACCTGATTTGGACAAAGGGAAGTTGGACCAACTCTAAAATATATCTGTACCCACACATATGAAATCTTTGGTGAAGAAATAAGTTCATCTTTTGTTAAGTTAAGAATAAAACAAAAACGAATGTCCCCAAAAGACTTGTCTACAAGTCTCAACTGTAGTCATTCTATGATCCTTTCTTTCTTGCTAAACATATCCTTCTAGGTATGAGAATAAAATTACCAGTTCCACAATTGATGTGCTTAGTTTCTCAGTGTAACTTTTGCTAGAAAAGACTTCTCAAGTTAGACACAAAATTAGAATTGTTCCTCAGAAATCTGAAGTAGGGGTAGAATTGGATCACAGGGTAGCCTTCTCCTTTTATTGATGGGCCAAATAACTCAAGAGCCAAGAACCCAGAGAAAACTGTAAAGACAGAGAAAGGAAGGGAAATTGCCAACGTCACCAGCAATATCCAGCTAGTCTCTGTGTTAGATGAGTATTCAGAGCCTTGCCATGTGACTCCACAGGCCAGAATGAGGAGTGAGGTGTAGAAATCAGCTTTGTAACAATTAGAGCCACCTCAAAGTGGAATGAGCTATCTTGGCAGATAACAGATTGCTCTTTACTTGAGATCTTTAAACAAAGTCTGAGTGGAGGGAAGGGAGATTTGACTGGTGTCTTATTATTTTTTTTTCCGACTTCTGACTTCCTTTCCCACTATGAAATTAGGTGATTTTTGTGATTCAATGAGATCTGATGTTGGAATTCAAAGACTCTTAAATGAAGAAACCAGATAGTCAATACATTATACTGTAGTTTTCTGCACAAATTCTCCCAGATACAACTCCCACCTGGAGAATTTAATTGCTATTCCCAGACTAAGACCTTTCCCACAAATTACGCTTCTCGGAACTGTGGATCTTATCAAGGTGTTCGGCAAACAAATGAATTATCTTAAGGGAACTGAAGTGACCACTGCAAATGGGGATTTTCCCACAGTTTGAAACATGAATTTCATTTACCTGAGTATATCTCTATAAGAAAGGCTTGTTGACTTTAAGACTAGAAGAGATTTTAAAAGTTTATTTGGTCTGGTTCCTTGTCCATATTGTCCCGGAAAGATAAAATGGTTTCATTTTTAAGACAGAGGAAATAGGGGGAAAAAAGGGGGGGGAGAACAGGTTTAGTGGGAAAGTAGTAGATTTGAAGTCATAAGACTGGGCTCAAACCTACTGTGTGTGGCTTTGAACGTTTTGTAAAGTATGAGCCATAGCAAGGGATAGTCTTTTTACCTGGTGGAAACAAAGAGGGCAGGACTTCCATCAATCATAGTTTCCCAACTCTAGTGAGTTTCCCAACTCTAACCTTTGTCAAAGACTGGATTTGGAGTCTTTTTTTGTTTCAGAACATTTGCCATTTTTGGATAAGGCAAAGGATCAGTATAAATTCATTTATGTCCCTTTAGAACATAATAACCAGGCATATATTCTGATCCAATCTGCCTGCTGTCTCAACAACTTCTCTAGTATTTGGAGAAAAAACAAATCCCCACTGTGTATATCTGTTTCTATTCATGTGTTATTCATGTGTTCTGTTCATATTTTATTGGTATTTTATTCATAAATAATGCAAGCAAATTGATTGATCTACTACAAGTTTATGTTATCTATTCTCAACTGGATCCTCACTACTGTATGGCACTCACCACCATCATCCCATAGTAAATATGGAAGACTTTTTCTTCTCTCCTCAAATCCCATTTCTCCTTCTTCTCCTCCTTCTACTCTTTCTCTTTCTTTCTTCCTTCCTTTCTTTCTTTTTCTCCTCCTCTTCTTCCTCCTTCTCCTCTTTTTTCTCTTCCTCCTCCTCCTCCTCTTCCTTCTCTCCCTTCTCCTCTTCTTTTCTTCCTCCTCTTCTTCCTCCTCTTCCTTTTCTTCTTCTCCCTTCCTGTTTTCTTCTTTTTTCTCTTACTCTTTCTTTTCTTCTTCTCCCTCTCCTTCCTTCTCCTCCTTCTTCATTTCAGTGACATAAGCAACTCCAAGTAAGAGAATTCCCTCTACCAATGCATACCTAAAATTTAAAGACAGAGACTTGCCTGGGGCACTGAAAGATTAAATTTGTCCAGAATCACAGTATATATAAAATAGAATATTTGATCTTATAGAATTATATTTTTAAAATATGCTATTTGTTTTGTTGTGTATTATCTATATTTTGTTGTATATTATCTACACATACATATGTACATAGACATGTACATAACATTTATATGGCACTTTAAAATTTTCATAGAATTTTTGAAATGTTACCTCATTTGATCCTTACAACAACTCTGTGTTATAGGTTTTATTTTTGTCCCCATTTTATAAAGGGGGAAACTTAGATTCAGTGACTTGTCCACGATCATACAGAGAGTAAATATCTGAGGCTGGATGTGAACTCAAATCTTCATGACTCCAGGCCCAGTGCTCTACTCACTATGTTCTACCTACCTTCCTCATTATTCTAGGAATCTGATTGATTTTCAAATCAATGAACTTTCACAAATGGAAGTGGAATCAAAACTGGTTCTAGTTTCTCATGAATTCTTAAAACTTTTTACAGGTGCCTCAGATAGTCAGATCCAAAACACACACAATATAGAGAAGTATTGGAGGAGATACTTTGGCAGTCTTTTCCCCCTTTGTTTTATTGTGAATTTAATAAGCACATCAATAAGCACCAACATTTCAATATACAAAGAACAAGGCAAAAGGAGGACCTGTGAACTTTGGTATTCTATTTCTTCTGCACGTTGAAAAAAAGTTTTATTGATACTCTTTCATGTACGGTTGTCATGTACTGACCCTGCTTCATAGAAAAACAATCCTCACTGAAAATGTTTAAGGATATGTGCTCATAAGTTTTGCTGAATGCTGAATGCAGTTTTAGAGACCAGAATGATGTGGGTCAGAAGCTGGGTTTGGGGGAAGGTACTGATTCATTCAAATTTGCACCCAATATTGACTTTTCTAAATGATCATTGTATTTACAAATATAGTTCATGAACTCTCTGGACTTTCACTTCAAAAAAATATTTTTTGATGTTATGTTCAGGATCAATCTTCACAAAGCAGATGGGGCAAATTCCTGTTGAGTCAAGGTGGCAGAGTTCTAGCTATCCCTATGTCGTCTTTCTCAGGGGTTCTAAACCATTTTCCTCTCACAGTCTTCTTTGGAAGTGTGGTGAAGGCTATGAACCCTTTCTCAGAAAACAATGTTGAAAATAATTATCTATTTCTGTCTATCTATCTATCTATTTGAGTTAAGCAAAAACAAAAATAAGATCTGGGACCACAGGTTAAAAAGTACAGCTCTATCAGGAAAAAAAAGAGTAAAAATTCCATTTGACTCACAGATACTTAGGTTTATTGCCCTCTGGGGCTGGTCCTAATACATTTGTCTTGTTCATCATTCATTCTGCTTCTTCCAAAGAAATTTCAAAGATGTGAAAACACAATGAGCCAACTCTTGAACTAATAACATTGTAGCTCTCTCTGTAAGTTGCCAAAACATCTAAGCATTTCTAAAGCAAGAGTTACTTGGTGTCCGGTGATAAAACATCTAAGTAACTAGATTTTTCCCATTTCAGCAGGACATTTGCCATCCTGGAGAAACAGCACCAGTGTGTGATTTGAATCTCAAGATGAGGAAAGATAATCTTGAGTGAAGAATAATACTCTGCAGTCAAGGTAAAATTATACCTCTCTCTCCAGAGGTAAAAGTTCATTTCCTCATACCTTTCAGCGTATTCCAAATGATATCTTCTGGAGAAGAAGTGTTAAGCGATTTGAGAATCCAAAAGTTTCCTTTGAAACTCTGTGGTTATGTGACTTTGTTAACCTCTGTGGCAGACCTCTACAGTGGTAAATGCCCTAATAATGTTCATAGGACTTAACATCAAGGGGGGGAAATTTGATATGCATAGATGGAGCATATGGAATTGTGGCTACTGGGAAACTTCCTGTTCTCCAAAGCTAATGGTCATGACTTTCAAATACATTTTTATTTTGGTTGCTTGTCCATGTCTCTTTGTGTGTATGTGTGTGTGTGTGTGCATGTGTGTGTGTGTGTGTGTGTGTGTTTGTGTTTTATAGCTAAGCACAAAGGGACAATGTCATTCCATTGCTCCATGTAAGGAGATGCCTAATGTTCTCCTTTTTGGAAGAAGAAAGCAAATATGAGCTGGTGCATTTTAATTATGGAAAAATGAAAAGAAAGTAATAAAATCCAGTCCAAGAAAGCAAAGATTTAAGCTGACATCACTTTCCATATAATTGTGATGCCAGCAGACACTCAATAAACATATCAGCATTGTTAAAATGATTTATCGGCCAAATAGTTGAATGTAAAATATTATCAATATATGTGTCATCATTGATCTTTCTTGGGTCTTGCTGCTGAAGAATGGGGCTGTAAGATGATTTCAACAAACAATCCTTGACAGGAAACCAAAGGCAACAATGCACAGGGACAGACAGCTGACAAATGCAGTATGGGGCCATTAAAACATGTGATGAATTTGCCGGGAAAGTATATATTTGTGCAAGAGGTGAGCTCATATCTACCATAAATTTGTCAGCCATGACACAGTGTTCTCCAGCTTGGCATGAGTAATGCCTTGCTATTTGCCGGCTTTGTCTGGCAAAAGCTCTATCAGTCACTCCAGGGTTATTTACAAAGAAATGTGTCTATCAGTTACAAGGACATGACTTTGCCACTAAAAGATAACAAAAGAGGAAATCAGCCAGTGGCCTCTCGGCAAGGGCTGTGTCTTCTCCAGAAAAGCTCTGCCTGGGAATGAATCAGATGGACGGCAATGGGCTGTGCTGGCCCGGTGCCTGGCATGGGCAGCCTTAGTGCATTTATCCACACTGATTAGATTAGAAATTATTAATAGGGGGCTATGGAGTAGAGCAAAGGGTCATTTAGAGTTTAATTCTGTTCTCAGATAACTTCATTTCGGCTGATGGGATTGTTATTGTAGGGGTTTTATATGTTTATAGGAAACAATATACTCAATAATGAAGTCTTGCCTCCTTCTGCAAGGTCAGGAAAGCTATTGTGTAGCTAGATTGAAGTCTTCACAATTGTGTTAATTAAGTAACAGTGATTGGACTTGGTCTCCTCATGAAATGCATTTAAGGGACTAAAAGCTGCTGAGAATGTAGTCTTTCAATATAAATATATAGTGAAGCAAGTAAGACCAGAAAGCAGTCAGAGATTGAGTAAACAGAATAGCTGACGCGAAGCTTTTACTTAAGGAAGACAGCGGCTTGGCTGGCAGATGGAGCTTCTTGCCACATAAATACAAATGTCTCATCAGTTTAGTATTAAATGTAACAGGTCTTTTCTCTTTTACTCAATTCCTGACGAATCTGGAAGACAAGGTTATAGAATTTGATATTGATGGTGCATTATGACTCATCAGTCACTTTATTCCCTCCTAGCCCTGCCTGTTGGAAGCAGATGATTAGTATACAATGAGATCCAAAGCCTTTTCTGATAAAGGGCCATTTCATTGGTCTTGCATAATATAATAGGGCCATTAGTGACACTGTGGCTCGGGCTCTGTCGTCATATCCATTATGAACTCCCACTTTCCCCCCCGGTTTATAACTTGGCCATTAAAACTTGCTGAAGACAGCTAGAATTCTATTTGTTCCAAGAGACAGGTTCTCTTCCAAACAATTGCAAGGAAGTGGTTGGCTGCTAAATAACAAGTGGAACCAGTGAGGCAGACCGAGGTGACTTAGCAAGTTTTGGTTATGGTTGCCTGCAGTTTACACACTTCCAAATGCTTTCTTCTTTGGAAGCAAAGCTCTTTCCCAATGGTACCTGATGTGGAGCTGTCTCCCTTTAAGAAAAAATCGCAGATGAAACTTGGCAAGGGATGATTGATCATTTCTAGCCCTCAGGTGACCACTGTCCTGGGACAGCACACATTCTCCCCCTCCCCCATCCATAGGAGCATTGCTGAGTCTGTGGATGTTGTGAGTAGGAGTGACAGCTTCATTGATATAACATATTGTAACTGCTCCAAAGGAGCTATCATACTCAATTGTGCCGGTGAGATGTGAGCTATGGAACTTTTAGTGTACTACTGGCCAGAGCAGCTCAAAGTGCTAACTGATTCTTATCTGTTTAGGAAGAAGTGTCATCATAACACCCCTGAATACATATGAAAATAGGGGTATTCTAGAGGACTCTCCTATAATTTCCTAAATCTATATTTTAATTAGTCTAGGGACTTTTAAAAAATGTCTCCTACATAGATGATTAATAGTTTTCTCTGATTTAGCTCTGATATTCACTTGGTGGAGTCACGTCATGTCTTTTGTGCTTTCGTAAAGACATGAATGAAGAAAGCAATCTGATTAAGTAAAAAGAGTGTTGATTTGGGTTAAAGAAAGATTTGGGTTCAAATCTTACCCCCTGAGACTTTTTAACTTGTAAAATTAAGTCATTCACTTAATCTCTCTGAGCTCCTTCACCTCCTCTTTAAAATACCAGCACTTCAGAGGGGTGCTGAGGATTTAAAAAGAGCATGTAAAATGCTTTGCAGATTATACAAAGCTACATAAATGTTAGCTCAACCACTAATTTGCTAGCTAATTTTGAACTTTTATCATCTATAAAATGAGGAGCTTGGAACAAGTAGTCTTTCTAATGATCCTTTCAATCCTAAAAGTCTCTGTTTTGAACAAAAAGAAAATCTGCATTCAAGTTTCAACCATGTTCAGAATACATTGTAAGGTATAATAAAAGACACAAAAGAATTCCTACTCAATTCAAGAAATTAGGCTTTAATTTTTAGAATGAGAAAATTCCTAGAAAATTATAAAAGATAGTGTCTTTCTTGCAGACTTGATCTAGAAATAGACACTTTGTTCCCTGAAAGTCACTCTAATTTTTTAAAATTTGGGTTTCTATTTCTTGTTTGTTCAAGCTGTTCCATAACTAGCAATATTGGCGGTCCGGGCAAGCAACAGCAACTAGGTCAAGTAGCATATTATACTCATGCAATTTTTGATTCATGAAATGAAAATAAAACATTTTCTTTTCATAATATATGATACAAAGAATACATAATTTAAAGAAAAATATATTCAGATGGGTAGGAAGAAGGATAATTAGTTGATGTGTCTTATCTATCTATCTGATCTAAAATACTGAGATGTAGTGGCTCCTAGGGGGAGCTAGGTGGCACAGTGGATAGAGCACCAGCCCTGAAGTCAGGAAGACCTGAGTTCAAATCTGATCTCAGACACTTAACATTCCCTAGCTGTGTGACCCTGGGCAAGTCACTTAACCCCAATTGCCTCAGCAAAAAAGAAAAAAAGAAAAAAAAAGAGAGAGATGTAGTGGCTCTTGCCTTATGTTCCAAATTTAAAGTCATATTGCTTAAATAGGAAAAGAAAGTTCCTTCTGCCACATATGATGCAACATTCACAATGTATTTTGATAAAACATTAAAAAAAAACCTCTTCTGTGACATTGAACTATATGGATTCCCCAATAATTTACTCTGAAATTCTATTTTATTGGCCCCTTTTTTCATGATCTTAGTAGTTATTCTCATTCCTATTTTGGTGCATTTGCACATGTTGATCTTTTTTTGGGTATACCCCCTTTGTCTCAGGCCTATTTAGACTGGGCCTGTTCTCCAGGATACCACCCTGATTCATTGGACTTTCCCTGTTCTCCTCGCCTCAGAATTCCTATGATATCTAGAGTTTATAGTAGTTGTTGTTACTTTTTAAAAAAAATCATTAATATGCAAATCCCTGTGTGATAATAATTATAAAAAGAACTAAAAGAAACTATCTAATGTGAAACCCAAAGAATCCTTCTTGTAAATCACACAACATATTATAATGTTTGATAATAATGTTTATTATCATATAGTGTTGATTAACATGTTTGCTATCTCAAATCAATTAATAATATCTCCCAAGATAGATTCTAAGCAACTTGATGGGATAGAATAATTTAAATTTTTGCATTTTCTCCCTCCTCCAAATGTTGAGCAGTACATATCTGATACAGCTAGGTGGTCTGTCTAATGGATAGAGTGCTGGACCAGGAAACAGGAAATCCTGAATTCAAATCTGGCCTCAAATACTTAATAGGTGTGTTATACTGATTAAGTCACTTAATTGGGTTTATCTCCATTTCTCCATTTGTAAAAGGAGCTGGAGAAAGAAATGGAAAGCCACTTTGATATATGTGCCAAGAAGACCCCATATAGGATGGCAAAGAGCCAAACATGACTGAAATAATCAAACAGCAACAAAAACAACAAAATTACTTTTAGTTATCTGATGAGACAGTTGGAGGCACATTGAAGAGAGCACTGGGCCTGGAATCAGAAAAGTGAGTTCAAATCTGTTCTTGGACATTTAATAGCTCTATGATCTTGCATAAAATCACTTAATCCTTATTTGTCTCAGTCAATTTGAATAATAAAACCTATAATACAAGGTTGTTATGAGAATCAAATAAGATAATATTTATTTAAAAAGGAAAAGAAAAAAACAAAAGGGCTTAGCATAGTGATTGACATAAAGTAGGTGCTATATAAATGTTTATTCCTGTTCCCCCTTCTATTGACCCTGAATATCTCGCTCTTTTTTAATGATCTTCTCTAAATCATGAAATTATAATTAAAGAATGGCATGGTATAGGAACTGGACATTTTCCCCTTAGATAATTAATCTTGCCTCTCTGCTGAACTTGGCTTAATATGGCTTCACCAAATTCAAGAATGATTGATAGCTAACTCATAAGAGCAGGAATTCATTTAGGAGACTCAGTCTTGGAAGGTATTTTGAAAGTTCATTAGATTTATGAAATTCCATTTAGTCTACAAATTTCAATTCTTCAAGGATCTGTAACTTCATCAGTGTGGACATTTCCTCCTTTGATATAATACTAACAGCAACAACACCTAGCATTTTAATAACACTTTAAAGTATACCAAATACTTCACAAATATTATCTGATTTTATACTCACAATCCTAAAAGGTAGACATTATTTATCCTCATTGTACTATTGAAGAAATTGAGGCTGTGAGATTAAATGTGTCTGAGGCCTGACTTGAACTCAGGATTTCCTGACTTCAAGTGCAACTCTCTATCCCTTTAATCACCTCATTTCTTAGCAACACTCTCAGTTTCCTTGTCTGTAAAATTAACCTAATGGTAACCTGAGAAGATTATTGTGAGGATCAAGCATTCCTTTGAAAACATTAAAGAGCTATTTAAATATTAACTATCATCATTATTAAGTCTTCTTTAAGAGTTTTGTGATTGAAATAAATCTTCCCTCTGTCACTATATTGGCAATGAGTCTCTCAGAACTAAAATGGGACAAAGGACACATGTTTATAAATCAAGACCCTTCTACCTCAGTAGAACTTTCAAGAGCTTATATTCCACTGTCAAAGTCTTTGAAAATGAGAATCACTTCTACAATACAATGAGGTTAGTATGATACTAATGGTTAATTGCAAACTTAGGTTAAATGCTCCAAATTTGCCTTTGCTATTGCCCCCCCATGCTACATTTACCATTTCCATTCACTTCTCTCCCTATGACCAGTATAAAGGAACATCTTTTTATAGTAGATAAAGCTGAGTTCTCTCATAAACACAGATTCCAATGAAAAGCAAACCATTACCCAATGTCGTTGAAGCCAAGTTTCCCAAACCTTGGACATATAGACCAATGCTAATTTTCCTAGATTCTTATAATTGATATATGGATGGATCCTGTTTTCCCCCTGTCTTCAATGATTAATTATTCTTGTTTGTTCTAGATGCTTCTGGATTGCTGCCCTGTGTCATTCCTAACTGGTTCCAGTTTTTGATAAATGATGCCAGAAAGGCTGGTGTACTACTGCAGGTCCCTATTTTCTTTCTGTGTTTGGAAGTAATGATTTTAGAGATGGCCAAATGGCTAATGAGCCTTGCCCCCAGGAGCTAAGCACAGAAGGAACTCTGACTAGCCTATCAGAAGGTTTCTTTGTAAATGGTGGGAGCTAGAAAGAACAAGATGAATGGATGTTATGTATCATGTACTTTGAGAATTGAATAGAGGATTTATGGCATTCCCTGACTTGACACTCTTCACACTTGTCATGTTGGCACATTGCATTATATTCTGCTGCCCATGGGGCTTTTGATGATGTTTGAGAAACAGGTAATGGATGTCTCAGTGCTACATCCATACATTTGTGGGAAAAGATCAAATATTAAAAACAAAGATACAATAAAATCCTGCCCAAACAAACAAAAGCACACATCTCTTCTTTACCATACCATCATCACATAGTTGCCTTACCTTTTGATAAAACTTGTTCCTCTAGCTGGTAATGAGTCACATGGGACAATGAATGTCATGAACTAAAATTTTTGTTTTATAGATTTGTTATATATGAGAATATATATAAATATTTGTAGACATGTCATATGTGCATATATAAATATAGATCAATGAATACATAGTAGATATCTACATGAATTGCCCATATAAATGTGTGTATATGTGTGTGTGTATGCATATACCTACACAAATGCATTATCTATATATGTAACTGGAAAAACCCAGCTTTGATAAAGTCCATTGGGATTCAAATAGAACTATTTGAATATACCTTTAAACTCAATCACTCTGGTTCTCACTGACTAGCCAATGATAGTTTCTAGTCCAAGCTTCATTTTCTCATTGTTTGGATTTTGGTGGCTCAGAGTGATTAAAAATAGCAATTATTTTGGTTCTGACCGGAAACTCTGAGGATCTTTTCCCTGATTGATTCTTTTGTGAAGACAAAATTAGGCCAACTTTTGCTCAATTCTTGCCTGGCCTTTATTCCCTGAATGTATGTTGTTTCAGACAAAGTAAGACTGGGAGAGACCTTAGCTTAAAAGGTCAAGGTCTCCCACTGCATCTACTAGTCATCCTGAGTTATGTCTTGCCACCAGACTCAGATGACTCTGGAGGAGAGAGTTAGGCTGATGGATTTGCATAGCTCTGCCTCCCTTAGACCCAATTCACTTGCAAGTCAAGACATCACCCTATTGCTGTCATCAGTTCTTTTTTTTTTTAAATAAGGCTTTTTATTTACAAAACATATGAGTGATGTTTCTACATTGACCTTTGCAAAAACTTTTTTTCCCCAAGCTTTTCCCCTCCTTCCCCCCACCCCCACCCCTAGATGACAGGTAATCTAATACATGCTAAATAGGATAAATTATATGACAAATACAATACATGTATACATATTTATACAGTTATCTTACTGCACAAGAAACATCAGATCTAGAAAGAGAAGAAGAAAAAACAACCTAAGAAGGAAAACAAAATGCATGGAAATATTCACAGAAAGCGTTAAAATGCTGTGTTGTGGTTTACATCAGTTCCCACAGGCCTCTCTCTGGAAGTATATGACTATCTTCATCGCTGAATAATAGGAACTGGTTTGAATCACATCATTGTTGAAGAGAACCATGTCCATCAAAATTGATCATCGTATAGTCTTGTTGCTGTGTGTAATGTTCTCCTGGTTCTGTTGATTTCACTCAGCATCAGTTCATGCAAGTCTCTCAGGCCGCTCTAAAATCCTCCTGTTGGTCGTTTCTTACAGAACAATAATATTCCATAACATTCATATACCATAATTTATTCAGCAATTCTCCAATTGATGGGCATCCTTTCAATTTCCAGTTTCTTGCCACTACAAAAAGGGCTGCCACAAACATTTTTGCACATATGGGTCCCTTTCCCTCCTTTAAAATATCTTTGGGATATAGGCCCAGTAGAAACACGTGGGGTCAAATGGTATGCACAGTTTGATAACTTTTTGAGCATAGTTCCAAATTGCTCTCCAGAATGGTTGGATCCGTTCACAGTTCCACCAACAATGTATCAGTGTCCCAGTTTTCCCACATCCCCTCCAAGAGTTATCATTATCATTTCCTGTCATTTTAGCCAATCGGACAGGTGTGTAGTGGTATCTCAGAGTTGTCTTAATTTGCATTTCTCTGATCAATAGTGACTTGGAGCGCCTTTTCATGTGACCAAAAATAGTTTCAATTTCTTTGTCTGAAAATTGTCTGTTCATATCTTTTGACCATTTATCCATTGGAGAATGGCTTGAATTCTTATATATTTGAGTCAATTCTCTATGTATTTTAGAAATGAGGCCTTTATCAGAACCTTTGGATGTAAAAATATTTTCCCAGTTTACTGCTACCCTTCTAATCTTGGCTGCAGTCATTTTGTTTGTACAAAAACTTTTTAACTTGATATAGTCAAACTTATCTATTTTGTGATTAATGATGACCTCTAGTTCTTCTTTGGTCACAAATTCCTTCCCCCTCCACAGGTCTGAGAGGTAAACCATCCTACATTGTTCTAATTTGTTTATAATATCATTCTTTATGCCTAGATCATGAATCCATTTTGACCTTATCTTGGTATATGGTGTTAGGTGTGGGTCAATGCCTAATTTCTTCCATACTAGTTTCCCATTATCCCAGCAGTTTTTGTCAAATAGTGAGTTTTTATCCCAAAAACTGGGGTCTTTGGGTTTATCAAACACTAGATTACTAATGTCATTGAGTATTTTGTCCTGTGAACCTAACCTATTCCACTGATTCACTACTCTATTTCTTATCCAGTACCAAATAGTTTTGGTTGTCATCAGTTCTTTTCAAGAACAAAGGATGAACAATAATCTCTGTGTATGTGTAATATAATATAATATAACACAATGTATAATGTAACAATATATAATGTACATGATGTATATTATATAGCATGTTATATGCTATCCTATAAGGTTATGTTATATAATATACATACATATATAATATAAAAATTAAATAGTTTCAAACTGCACTAAAATGTTTGGGATAGTGTGTGTGTGTGTGTGTATCAGTAAGGCAGCATAACTGTAAAAAAATACTCAAACCTAAAAAGACCTGGGTTCAAATTCTGCCTCTGACACATACTACCCAAGTGATCCTGGGAAGTCACAGTACTCTAAACAACTACCTAAAATGATAAATTGTTTTAAAAAAAAAAGGTATTAAACTGTATTGGTAGATATAGAGTTATTTCCTCCCCCAGAGGCAGATAGGAGGCACAGTGGATAGAAACTGGAGTCAGGAAGACCTCAGCACAAATCCAACCCTAGATATTTAGTAGTTGTGTAATTCTGGGAAAGTCATTTAACTTCTGTAGTTTCCATTTTTTTCAATGATAAAATGGATAATAACAGTACCAACTTTCCAGAGTCATAAGGATCAAATAAAATACTTGTAAAGCTCTTAAAACTCTGCCTGACATATAATAGGCACTTAACAAACACTTATTAATCCTTCTCTCCCTTCCTTCCTTCCAGGTGTCCTCCATACCAATGAAATCACAAGTCTGGTCCATAGCCTATAAAAAATGAATATATATATATATATATATATATACACATATATAGGGGATCATAGTTATTATGTTATAAATAACTCTGTAATAGCTAAAGATCTCAACATTCATTTAATAATTAGCCTATCTCTGTCTTGGTTTCTTTATTTGACAATTGTGAATAATATATGCCTGACCAATCTTCACAGAGTTGTTGGAAAGACTGAATTATATGATGTCTTTGAAAGCACTTTGCAATGTACTAGGTAACTGCATATGAACACGCATACATATATAGCTCTGAGAAACAGGCAACTTGCAAGTATGATTGCCTACATTTTACTGGTATGATTTTTTTTTCAAGATGAAGCAATAAATACTATTAGGTGATGATGATAGGCTCCTGTTATGCTTCTGGGCTTATGGCAATACAATCTCAGCTGAGATCCTTTTTGTAAAAATGTTAAATGATGAAAAGACATTGAATAATACAAGTAGAAAAAGAAAGGGGAAAATATACCAAATCTCCATATCCGGCCAGCTATTTCTGATTGATTTCTCTTATCTTTCTGATATGCTAACAATTGCCATTCTTTTTTTTGCAATTATGTAAATCATTTCCATATTAGTCATTTTATATAAGAAGAATTTAATAAATAAATGAAAGAAAGTTTTAAAAGTAGCATTTTTCAGTTTGTATTCAGTCAATATCAGTTCTTTCTCTGGAGGCAGATAGTATGCTTCATCATAATTCCTTTGGAATTGTTTTGGATCATTGTATTGCTTAAAATAGCTCAGTCATTCACTTAGTTCTTCATTGGACAATATCACTTACTGTGTACATTCTCATAGTTCTGTTCACTTCACTATGTTCATGTCTTGCCAGATTTTTAAAAAAAATCATCCTATTTGTCATTTCTTATAAGCACAATAATATTCTATTACAATCGTATACCACAGCTTGTTTAGTCATTCCCCAATTGATGAGCATCACTTTGATTTTTAATTCTTAATCAACACAAAAAGAGTTGCTATAAATATCTTTGTACAAATAACCCACTTTCCTTTTTTTATTTTTTGAGATATACATCTAGTAGTGGTAATGCTGGACCAAAGGATATGCACAGTTTCATAGCTCTTTGGGCATAATTCCAAACAGCTCTCCAGAATAGTTGGATCAGTTCACAACTCCACCAACAATGCATTAGTACCCCAGTTTTAGCATGTTCCTTTCCACATTCAATATTTTCCTTTTTTTGTCATACCATTTAATCTGATAGGTGTGAGATAGTATCTCAGAATTGTTTTAATTTTTTTTTTGATCAGTAGTAATTTAGAGCATTTTTTCTTGATGGCTTTGATTTCTTTGTCTGAAAACTGCCTGTTAATATCCCTTGACTATTTGTCAATTGGAGTATGACTTGTATTTTTGTATAAATTTGACTCAATTTTCTATATATTTGAGAAATGAGGCCTGATGCAAAATTCCCCCCATTTTCTTCTTTCCTCATAGATTGGTTGCATTGGTTTTGTTTGTGCAAAAATGTTTAATTTTATACAATCAAAGTTTAATTTTATACAAATCAAATATACAATATCTATTTCACATTTTATAAAGCTCTCTATATCTTTTTTTTAATCTTAAATTCTTTCCTTATCTATAAATCTGACAGATAGACTATTCCATACTTTCTTAATTTGTTTCTATCACCCTTTATGTGTAAGTCATCTAACCATTTTGACCTCATCTTGATATACAGTGTGAGATGTTGGTCTGTATCTAGTTTCTGCCATACTGTTTTCCAGTTTTCCCAGTAGGTTTTATGAAATAATGAGTCTTTTCCCCTAAAGCTTGGATCTTTAGGTATATCATATGCCAATTGACTAAGGTCATTAGCTATAATGTAATTTGTACCTAATCTATTCACTTCACTATCACTATATTTTTAGCCAATCCTATATTGTTTTCATAATTACCAATTCATAATATAGTTTGAGAATTGGTATAGCTAGACCACTTTCTTTCACATTTTTTCATTGATTCCCTTAACATCCTTGAGCTTTTTTCATACAGATGAATTTTTGTGGTATTTTTTCTAGCTCTGCCAAATAATTTTTTATAGTTTGAGTGGTATGGCATTGAATTAATAAATTAATTTAAATAGAATTTCCCTTCTTATTATAATAACTTAGCCTAACCATGAGCAATTAAAATTTTTACAATTATTTATTTGTGTTAAAAAGAATGTTTCAGAGTTGTCTTCATATAGTTTTTGGATTTGTCTTGCCAAGTAGATTTCCAAGTATTTTATATTGTCTACAATTATTTTAAATGAAATTTCTCTTTCTATCTCTTGCTGCTGGACTTTATTGGTAATAGGTAGAAATGCTGATAATTTATATGGGTTTATTTTATATCCTGTAATTGCTAAAATTGTTAATAATTTAAGTAGTTTTTAAGTTGATTCTGTAGGATTTTCTAAATATAATATGATACCATCTGCAAATAATATTTTTATTACCTCACTGCCTATTCTAATTCCTTTAATTATTTTTCTTCTCATAGCTAATTTTTTTCTGACACAATATGAAATAATAGAGATAATAATGAGTATCTTTGCTTCATCCCTGATTATATTGGAAAGGCCTCTAAGCTTATCCCCATTATTAATAATGCTTGCTAATGGTTCTAGATTAATATAACTTATCATTTTACGGTAAGCTCCACATATTCCTATGCTCTCTAGTGTTTTTAAAAGGAATTGGTGTTTTATTTTGTCCAAGATTTTTCCTGCATCTATTAAGATAATCATATGACTTTGGTTGGTTTTGTTATTGACTTGGTCAATTAATGCTTATAGTTTTCCTAAGATTGAACCAGCATTGAATTCTGTATATAAATCTCACCTGGCCATAGTGTGATATATCGCTGTAATCTCTTTGCTAGCATTTTATTTAAAATGTTTGCAAAATTATTCGTTAGGGAAATTGGTCCATAATTTTCTTTCCCTGTTTTGGCTGTTCCTGGTTTGGATATCAGGCCTATATTTGTCTCATAAACCTAATTTTCTTTGCCTATTTTTTCCCCAAAAAGTTTATATATTATTGGGATTAATGGTTATTTAAGTAAGATTTGCTGGTAAGATTTGCTAATGAATCCGTCTGTACCTAGAGGTTTATTCTTAGGAAATTCATTGATAGTTTGTTCAATTTCTTTTTCTAGGATTGGGTTATTTAAATATATTTCTTCTCTTGTTAATATTGTGATTTATATTTTTGTAGATATTTATCTATTTCATGTATATTGTCAAATTCATTGGCATATAATTGGGCAACATAGTTCCTAACAAATGTCTTGATTTTCTCTTCCTTGGTCGTGAATTCACCCCATTAATTTTTGATATTAGTAATTTGGTTTTCTTTCTTTTTTAAACAAAATTACCCAATTGTTTAGCTTTTTATTGGCTTATTTTTATTAGCTTATTTATTTTATTTCAAAAAACAGTCCTAGTTTTATTTATTAGCTCAATGATTTTCTTACTTTCAATTTTATTAATCTTTTTTTATTTTCAGAATTTCCAATTTGGTATTTAAATGGGGATTTTTAATTTGTTCTTTTTCTAGTGTTCTTAATCACCTGCCCAATTCATTGATCTGCTTTCCCCCCATCTTGTTAATGTAAACCATTAGCAATACAAAATTTTCTCTAAGTACCACTTTGTCTACATCCCATATATTTTGGTATGTTGTCTCATTGTTGTCATTTTCTTTAATGAAATTATTTATTGTTTCCATGATTTGTTCTTTGACCCACTTTTTTAAAGAATTAGATTATTTAATGTTCAATTAACTTTTTATCTCTCCATTATCCATAATGATCTGAAAAAATACATTTATTATTTCTGCTTTTCTGCATTTGGTTATGAGGTTTTTATGTGTAGGTGTCATATACTTCTGAGAAAAAGGTACATTCATTTCTAATCCCAAATTTTCTAAAATTTTATTAATCTCATTCATTACTTTCTTCTTTATTTTTAATTGGATTTATGTAATTCTTAAATGGGAAAAGTTGAGGTCCCCCAAAAAACTAGTATAGTTTTATTATCTATTTCTTCCTGTACCTCATTTAATTTCTCCTTCAAAAATTTGGAAGCTATTTGGTGCATATAGTTTAGTGCTGCTAGAACTTCATTGCCTATTATAATTTTCAGAAAGATATAGTTTCCTTCTTTATTTCTTTTAATTATATCTATTTTTGCTTTTGCTCTGTCTGAAATCATGATTGCTATGCCTGCTTCCTTTGCTTGTTAAAGCATAACACATTCCTTTCTAACTCTTTGTTTTTCTTTTGTGTGTATCTCTGTTTAAAATGTGTTTCTTGTAAACATATTGTAGCTTCTGGTTTTTAATCCTTTTTGCTATTTGCTTCCATTTTTCCATTCACATTTATAGTTATGATAACTGTGTATTTCCCTCCAAGCTATTTTTGCATTTGTTTATTTCCCTTTCTCTTTTACACTCCACACTTTCCTCCCCACAAGTGTTTCACTTCTGATCACTGGCTTCCCCAATACACCCTCCCTTTTATCAATCCTCTTTCCCTCTTCTATTATCCCCATCCCTTTTTACTTCTTTCTAGGGTAAGGTATATTTGTGTATTCAACTGAGTGTGTATGTTATTCTCTCTTTGAATCAATTTGGTAAAAGTAAGATTTAAGTTTTGCCCACTACCCTCCCTCTATCTTCCCCTTCATTATAATAGCTCTTTCATGCCTCTTTTATGTGGAATAATTTACTACATTCAGTTTCCCCCCTTCTTTTTCATAGTGCAATTTTCTTTTTCATCCCCTTATTTTGTTTTGTGGGTTGTCATCACATCAAAGTCATTTTATATCCATGCCCTATGTCTACATATATTCCTTTTAATTACTCTTATTAAAGTTGATAAGAGTAACATATTTTGCTTTTTAGGAATGTAAACAATTTAACCTTATTGAATTTCTTGTTTTGTTCCTTTCTTGTTTTTTTTTTTATCTTTTTATGTTTCTTTTAAGTCTTGTATTTGCAGCTCAAATTTTTTATTCAACTCTGGTTTTTTAATTAGAAATTCTTGAAAGTCCTCTACTTTGTTAAATATCTATTTTTCCCCTAAAACATTATATTCAATTTTGCTTGTTAGTTGATTCTTGATTTTGTAATCAGAACTCCTTTGCCTTATAGTATATCATATTCCAATTTCTCCAGTTCTTTAATGGGAAAGCTGCCAAATCTTGTGTGATACTGACTATAGTTTTAATTGTTTTTTTTTAACTGCTTACAATATTTTCTCCTTGTTCTGTGAGCTCTGGAATTTGGCTACTGCAGTGTTCATATTGAGATCTCTTTCAGGTAGTTATTGGTGGATAGTTTCAAATTTTTTTGCCCTCTAGTTCTAATATATTAAGGCAGTTTTCTTTTCTTTTTTTTCCTTTGGCTTTTATTAGGCAATTGGGGTTAAGTGACCTGCCCTGGGTCACAAGCTAGGAAGTGTTAACCACCTGATGCTGGTTTTGAACTCAGGTCCTCCTGATTCCAGGACTGGTGCTCTATCCACTGCACCATCTAGCTGCTCCTGTCAGTTTTCTTTGATAATTTCTTGAAAGACAGTGTCCAAGCTTTTTGTTTAATCATGATTTTGCGGTAATTCAATAATTCTTATATTATCCCTCCTGGACCTATTTTTAGATCAGTTTCCAATAAGATTCACATTTTCTTATTCTTGTACTATTTTGATTTTATTTTATCACATCTTGATGTCCCATAGAATCATTAGTTTTTACTTCTTCAATTTTATTTTTTAAGGAATTATTTTTTCAGTGAGTTTTTGTACTTCCTTTTCCATTTGGTCAATTCTATTTTGGGGGGAGTTATTTTTCTCAGTAAATTTTTGTGTTAATTTCCCCCATGGTATTGACTCCTTTTCATGATTCTCTTGCATTACTCTTATTTCTTTTCCCAATTTTTCTTCCACCTCTCTAATTGCTTTTTAAAAATCCTTTTATGATGCTCTAAATCACTATTGATCAGAGAAATGCAAATTAAGACAACTCTGAGGTACTACTATACATCTCTCAGATTGTTTAAAATGACAGAAAAAAAATGACAAATGCTGGAGGGGATATGGGAAACATGGGACACTAATACATTGTTGGTGGAGTTTTGGACTGTTTCAGTCATTCTGTTTTTTTTGTTTTTGTTTTTGTTTTTTTGCTGAGGCAATTGGGGTTAAGTGACTTGCCGAGGGTCACACAGCTGGGAAGTGTTAAGTGTCTGAGGCCAGATTTGAACTCAGGTTTTCCTGACTTCAGGGCTGGTGCTCTATCCACTCTGCCATCTAGCTGCCCCCTGATTCAGTCATTCTGGAAAACAGTTTGGAACTATGTCCAAAGGGCTACCAAACTATGTCTACCCTTTGATCCAGCAGTGTCTCTAGTGGGCCTGAATCCCAAAGAAAATCCCAAGGGTTAAAAGATTATCCAAAAAAATGCATAGCTTTTGAGTCACCTACAACTGAGATTGTGATATTCCATGGATAACAACCATCTGGCATCATCAGATGAATGTTACTAATGTTAGCATTAGAAAGATAAGCTTTTTATTATTTTGTGCACCCTTTAATTCAGCAGTGTCTCTACTGGGCTTATATCCCAAAGAGATTTTAAAGAAGGAAAAGGGACCCACATGTGCAAAAAATGTTTGTGGCAGTTCTCTTTGTAGTGGCAAGAAACTGGAAACTGAGTGGGTGCCCATCATTTGGAGAATGACTAAGTTATACTATATGAATATTATACAATATTATTATTCTATAAGAAACGACCAGCAGGATGATTTCAGAGAGGCCTGGAGAGACTTACATGAACTGATGCTAAATGAAATGAGAAGAGGAGGTCATTGTACACAACAATAACAAGATTATAAGATGATCAATTCTGATGGGTGTGGCTCTTTTCAACAATGAGATGATTCAGGCCAGTTCCCAATGATCTTGTGGTGGTGGTGAAGAGACCCATCTACACCCAGAAAGAGAACTGTGGGGACTGAATGTGGATCACAATATATTATTTTCACCTTTTTTGTTGTTTGCTTGCATTTTGTTTTCTTTCTTATTTTTTCCCTTTTTGATCTGATTTTTTAGTGTACAGCATGATAATTATGGCAATACATATAGAAAAATTGCACGTTTAACATCTTTGCCATCTAGGAAAGGGGGGTTTTACATGAGATTTTACAAGGGTGAATATTGAAAATTATCCATGTATATGTTTTGAAAATAAAAAAGCTTCAATAAAAAAAATTGAAAAAATTCTTTTAATGCTCTCCCAAGAATTCTTTTTGGGCTTGAGACCAAATTACATTTTTTCTTTGCAGTTTCCCATATAGCCATTTGGAAACTATTGTCCTCTTCTAAATTTATGCTTTGATCTTACCTATCACCATAGTAACTTTCCAAATCAAGTTCTTTTTTGTTTTTTTTTTTTGCTCATTTTTCTGCCTTTTTTATGACTTGGTGTTTTTACATGACACTAGGACTCTGGTCCTGTACTGCTTCAAGTCTTTTGTGCTGGAGCTGTGGGGTCTTACTACTAGCCTTTTCTGGACTTCAAGATTTAGCTACTTTTTTTCCCTTTTGACTTATAATGAGGGATAGGACCTCTCTGCTGGCCTCTCCTACACATGGGGTTTAGTTGCTGGCTTACTCTAGGGGTTGGGCCTTGCTAGTGGGTTACTATGGTAACAGTCTTTGTGGAAGCTGGCTAAGGAGGAGAGATCTTGTTGCTGGTCCACTGCAAGGGTGGGACCCTGCTGTTAGGTTGCTATGGAAACAGGGTTTCTTTGATGGTAAGCTCCAGGGGCTGAGTCTCTTTGTCGGGCTTCACTACTGGTCAGCAGTGGTCTCAAGGCCTTGCTGGTGGTTTGGGCCTTTGCTGTACTGTACAGACTGTTCATTCTAGAGGGCTGCTGGCTTGCAGGAGGGTTGGATCTCTTTGATGGACTGCCCTAGGTTTAGAACTTTGCTGCAAGTTCCTTGCTACTACTGCTGCCCTCCCAACCCAGTAAGACAAATGTTTAATGCTGGGCTAATAAGCTGCTTCCCTGCTCCTAAAGCAATTCTGGGACAATTTCCTATTTGTTTGGAGGGGAAATTAGGAGGAACTCAAAAGGTTGCTGTTCTAATGCAATGATTCTGCTGCTAAGGACCTCATGAATGGTGTTATTTCTCTGGTAGTGACACAAGAAATGACTAGTAGAGAGTTATCTTTCATGAAGTTTAAAAACACTAAGATTACACTCCTATTTCTCCAAAATAATCTGGTCTAGATCAGTGTTATAAATGTAAATTACATACATTTCTTGAACCTATTGGCATTGTCAATCTATGACACTTTATAGGATAAAGGGTTCCATGTGCTTTCCAGTAGCAAAAATGTTCAGGAAACTCTCTAGATCTCTCTGAAGTACTTTGGAATTGATTGTAAGATATGGTAAACATCACAATCAAACCCGCTGTATTCTGATCCTAATGTAGTAATAGGATTTTTGGTACTCTTTAAGAATGAAACGCAACAACCAACTGACTGTTTACAATTATTCCAAAACTTCTACCTGCCAGCATCTTGGGAACTCTTCCATAGACACACTAAAAAATAAAGGATAAGACATTATATTGTTAAGGACAGTCTTCAATGACCATGTCACAGTGGAATCACAAATCTGGCCCCAATCTCTATCCCATAAATAGGAATATATGTTCACAAAAAGGCACTGTTATTAAAGAGGCTTGGAAGCCCCAGGCAGCTGACAATATAGCCCATTGAATGAGACTCTAAGGCCAAATATAACAGAGAAGAGCACAAATTTCATCATCCAAATAACTAGATTCTTCAGAATCATATTTATCTCTGACTTATTAGTTCTCCTTTCATTTGGCACAATTAGCTCTTCAGTACAAGACCAAACTTAGAAACATCACCCCAGAAAATGAACCATTCTGCTTCCTAGAGGCAAGCTAGAGGCAACCACTAAGGTTATTGGCCACAGCTTTTGTCTTCCTGTTTGTCATAGCAATATATGCCTTATCTTCATAATTAGACTGCCCATGAAGACTAAGAACTTGCTCTCATATACTTTAGGATTGTGATCATTTAATATAGATTTATCATCAGTTTCATTCCAAAATTACACTGAATATCAATCAATCAATCAATAAACATGTATTGATTGCCTACTATCTGCCAGGTACTGTGCTAAGTGTGGGGTCTTGAATTTTATGATTCTGTGAATAAAGGGAAAGAAAAGACTCATGCAATGTTTCAGGAATCTCTCAAAAACGAATAAGTTTTTCTCCCAACAATGAAACTATAAGAACTTTTGTTCTTGGTAGTATGTTTATATAACATAACCCAGAATTCAATTGCCTTTTTAAGGAAGCTACTTTGTACTATTATCGAATTTGCAGCCAAATTAAAAAAAAAAAAAAACTTTAGTTGTTTTTTTTTTCACTTGAAATTCTACCTAGTCACATCTCTTCCATCCTGTGTTACTGAATTTGGGTTTTGACATTTATTTTGAGGACTTTGCACTTACCTTTATTCAATTTTTTTAAACATTCAATTTATTTGTATGACTTCTGGGTCAAAGGATCCTAGAGCTTGAGATCATGGAAGTAGTATGGTGTAGTGGAGAAAGCAGTGGCCTAGGAGTCAGAGGACTTGGATTCAAGATTTATCATTTATGTAATATTGATCTCTTCAACTGTTGGAGCTTCAGCTTCCTCATCTAGAGAAATATTAATGGGGGAGTTGGACTACATCATCTGTGAAAATCCTTTTGATTTTTCATGTATGATTCCATGATCCCAAAGGAGTTTATTGGTTACCTAATCTCACCCCTTCTTTGTATTACAGATGAGAAAATTGAGTCCCAAGGACATTAGGTCATGCAGCAGATAGGTCGTTTGATTTGGAATCAAGGAGACCTGAGTTCAAATCCTTTCTCAGATACTTGAGCTTGTATGAACCTGGGCAAGTCACTAAAGTACTATCTACCTCAGTTTCTTCATTTGGAAAATAGGGGTAAATAACAGAACTTACCTCATAGGGTTATTTTGATTAAACACAAACCATAAAACACTACATAAAGGCTAATTGTCTTTATTGTTGTGATTATTATTCACTGTCCAAGTTCTGTAGGAAGTAATTGAAAGAACCAGAATAAACATCTAGATCCTTTGATGTCTGATGTAGCACTTTTTTCCATTAAATCAAAAAGACAAGATCACTGAGGGCTACCACCATTGAAGCTTTCAGAGCCAAGTGGAGGATACTGAAAGGGATAAAGTCAGTATCACTAACTTTAGTGGAGTCAAGATTAAGATTGTTGTTTGTTCTTTCTTCTCAATGAGAACCATGACATCAGGGATGTGATGCCATGAAATGCAAGTAAATTGGATTTAAGTGAGGGAGGGTTGTGTAAGGTCTCATGGACATCAGTAGACTTTAAATAACTCAGCTACATTTAAATCTGTACTCTCCTCAGGCATTTACTCTCAAACAAAGGATTCCAGGATGTTTACAAGTAAAAGATAAAAATGCCATGGTTAGAAAATGGTTTGCCTGAAAAATAAAACAAAACCAAAGTTAGGTTTTTAGTGGACTGAAAAAATTTACATGAATCCACAGTGTGCTATGGAGAGAAGGAAACAAATATTTATTATGTGCCTACTGTATGCCAGGCAACTAGTTGGCTCAGTAGGTAGAGAGCTAAACCGAGAGTTAAGAAGCTCTGAATTTTGATCTGGCCTCAGATCAAAGGCTGTGTGACCCCAGGAAAGTCACTGAAATGACAAACCATTCTAGCATCTTTGCCAAGAAAATCCCATGCAGGACCACAAAGATTTAGACTTGACAGAGCAACAATCAGTTTTTGGGTAGTGATGAAAATTGAAAGAGACAAATACCATCCTAAACATAGGGATATAAAGATATAGAATAGGCTTTCCTTGTAGGGAGTGGATTTTAAGTATTCCTGTTAATGCTAGATTAAAACTGATAGTATATGTAGTAATTGGGATTCTTTTTTCAGCTATATGGTAATTTAGATATCTGGCAAGGTGCCTTCAAACTCTAAACATTCTTACTTATAAAGTAAATACACAAGAAGATTACATACTAATGATGGGTTAGAGCTGAGAGTCTGTCTATTCAAAACTGCATATCTTGTTAAGAAATGTGAAGGGAGGCAGCTAGATAGCACAGAACACTAGCCCTGAATTCAGGAAGACCTAAGTTCAAGTCTAGTCACAGACACAACACTTCCTAGCTGTGTGACCCTGTGCAAGTCACTTAACCCCAATTGCCTCAGCAAAAAAAAAAAAAAAAATGTGGAGGAATAAAACCTCTTATCCACTGCTCCCTATTCATCTCCTGTATTTTGCATCATCTCTGACGAACAATACTTTGCTAAAAGACACCTTGTCTCCTTACCTGGCTGAAAAGGCATCCTAACCTCTCCTTTTTTGTCTCTTACTCTTCCTATATGGGCTGTTAGCCTGTTAGTTAAGCCCCAAATTTCAAAATACAAAAACTCCTGAAACATTTTCTAATTGCTAGATTCCCTTAAAGACTAGTCCACCAACAATCTAGGCAATAACTTTAACAATTTAGTGTTTGATAAACCCAAAGACCCCAGCTTCTGGGATAAGTACTCACTATTCGGCAAAACCTGCTGGGAAAATTGGAAACTAGTGTGGAAGAAATTAGGGCTTGACCCATACCTAACACCACATACCAAGATAAGATCTAAATGGGTTCATGATCTAGATATAAAGAGTGATATTGTAAGCAAATTAGAGGAATGTAGTATAGTTTACCTCTCAGACCTGTGGAGATGGAATAAATTTATGTCCAAAGAAGATCTGGAACTCCTAATTGAACACCAGATAGATAATTTTGATTATATTAAGTTAAAAAGTTTCTGTACAAATAAAACTAATGCAGACAAGATTAGGAGGGAAGCATCAAATTGGGAAATCATCTTTACATTTAATGGTTCTGATAAAGGCCTCATTTCTAAAATATAGAGAGAATTGTCTCATATTAATAAGAATTCAAGCCACTCTTCAATAGATAAGTGGTCAAGGGATACGAACAATTTTCAGATGATGAAATTAAAACCATCTCTAATCATATGAAAAGTTGCTCCAAATCACTATTGATCAGAGAAATGCAAATTAAGACAACTCTTAGGTACCACTACACACCTGTCAGATTGGCTAAAATGACAGGAAAAGATAACGATGAATGTTGGAGGGGATGTGGGGAAACTGGGACACTGATGCATTGTTGGTGGAACTGTGAACAGATCCAACCATTCTGGAGAGCAATTTGGAACTATGCTCAAAAACTTATCAAACTGTGCATACCCTTTGACCCAGCAGTGTTTCTATTGGGCTTATTTCCCAAAGAGATCTTAGAGGAGGGAAAGGGACCCACATGTGCAAGAATGTTTGTGGCAGCCCTTTTTGCAGTGGCTAGAAACTGGAAACTGAAGGGATGCCCATCAATTGGAGAGTGGCTGAATAAATTATGGTATATGAATGTTATGGAATATTATTGCTCTGTAAGAAACGACCAGCAGGACAATTTCAGAGAGGCCTGGAGAGACTTGAATGAACTGATGCTGAGTGAAATGAGCAGAACAAGGAGATCATTATACACAGCAACGACAATATTACATATCAATTCTGATGGACATGGCTCTCTGCAACAAAGAATTGTCTCAGACCAGTTCCAATTGTTCACTGAAGAAAACCATATACACCCAGAGAGAGGGATATGAAATATGGACCACAACATAACATTTTCATGCTCTCTATTGAGGTTTGCTTGCATTGTGTTTCCTTTCTCTGATTTTCTTTTTTTTTCTTGTAGACAGGATTTTTCTTGCACAACTTGTCAAATATTTCAACATTATTAACATATAGTGGACTTCCTGCCATCTAGGGGAGGGGAGGGGACTGGGGGTAAAATTTGTAATGGAAAGCTTTGTAAAGATCAATGCTGGGGAACTACCTATACATATGTAATACAAATAAAAAGCTTTAATAAAAAATTTTTTAATTAAAAAAAAGACTAGTCCATCAGTTTTGACATAATAAAGTCTTTTGTGACTACAACAGGATCTCCTTGAATTCTTTCAATCCTACTACAAACTATGAGTTTTGAACACTTCATTAGTGCATACATTGATCAGGCTATGTAAATTATTGTGAAAGGAATCTGATTGTTATATAAGCAAGGTCCCTAGAGTCAATGGCTTATACTTGCACTTCTGATTGTAGAAATCCACTGTGGTTTTTTAATTCCAGCTACCACTTTAAAAAAAATGAATTTATCTACAAAGTCCTGCAATAAGAGATAGTAAGAGATATTTCATTTAAAATAACTATAGACAATATAAAATACCTGGGGTTATACCTGCTAAGACAAATTCTTGGAAAACTGGAAAGCAGTATGACAGAAACTTAGATATAGACAAATTTATTCTACTATTTACCAAGATATAGTCAAAATGGATACATGATCTAGATATAAAGGGAGATATAAATAAATTAGAGAAATATATTACTTCAAATTTATAGATAAGAGAACAATTTGTGAATAAAAAAGAAATGGACAGCATTGTGAGATGTAAAATGAGTAATTTAATGACATTAAATTTAAAAAGTTCTTTTAAAAAAATAAACCATTGTAGTCAAGATTGGAAGGAAAGCAGAAAATTTGAGGGAAAAAATTCAATTTTTCAGATAAAGGCCTCATATTTTAGAAATCTGAATCAAATTTATAAGAATATGAGTTATTCCCAAATTGATGAATGGTAAAAGATATGAACAGGCAGATTTTTGGAAGAAGAAATCAAAGCTATAAATGGTCGTATGAAAAAATGCTCCAAATCATTATTGATTGGAGAAATGCAAATTAAAACAATAGATTGGCTGAAATGATAAATAGGAAAAATGACAAATGTTAGATAGGTTGTGGGAAACTTAGGACAACAGCACACTGTTTGTAGAAGTGTGAACTAATCCAACTATTTTGGAAAGCAAGTTGGTATTATGTCCAAAGAATTAAAAATAAAAACAAAAAAAACTGTGTATCCTTTGGCCCATAAGTACTACTATTAGGTCAGTTTCTCAAGGTAATCAGGGAATAAGGAAAACAATCTATATGCCCTAAAATATTTATAGCTGTTCTCTTTGTAGTGACAAAGAATTGGAAATTGAGGGGATGCCCATCAATTGGGGAATGGCTGAATAAATTGTGGTATATGATTGTGATGGAATAATACTGTGATATAAGAAATGATCAGCAGGTTGGTTTTAGAAAAACATAGAAATACTTACATAAAATAATGCAAAATGAAATGAACAGAACCAAGACAATGCTGTATACAATAATGACAATCTTGTTTGAAAAATAACAATGACTAAGCTATTCTGACTAATATTAGCATTCATATCACCTACAAAGGACTTACGAAGAAAAATAGTATTCACCTCCAGAACTAGCATATGGATGTAGAGTGCCATATCTATATCTAGATCAATTGTTGGCCTTCTCTAATATGGGGTTGGAAGGGAGGGGAGAAGACAACTTGGAACTCAAAATCTAATGAAATAAACAAATGAATGAAAATAAATGTATGAAAACCAACCTAGGATAATGAAAAGTAATTTACTAGGTCACCCTTTATCGGAGAATTTACTTTGGGCCTAGATTCTCACAAATTTCAGAAAAAGTTCTCTCAGAATTGCTAACTTTATAACATTTTGCAATATTCCTCAACCTCAAAAGAATTCATAAATTGAGGAGAAAATCTACTTCATTCCCAGGGAACCCACAGCCCATATAGCCCTTTGGTGACTCTGATCTGATCACTGATTTAACATTTTATGAAGGTCAATCCTTTTGCTGTGCTAGTGGTTTGGGGCAGGGGAGTCCAGAGTGTAGAATAGAGGAGTATAAATTAAAACACCTTGGCTTTAATCCCGATTCTTGCACAGAATGATTGTCCATAAGCAAATTTCTTAAACTGCTTATCTCAAATACTTCCTCTGTGATTCATGTGCCTCTCACATTTGCGCTTAAGGAACCCTATGATATTGTGAATAGCCAGTTCAATTCAAGAAGCATATAAATACCTGTATTATGTAAGGCACAGTACTGTGTACTCACTAAGGATACAAATAGAAATTTAAAAAATTTTTTTTGCCATGAAAGAGCTTTTATTCTAATGGGAGAATAGAGGCTTTAGAAGAGATGCAATATGTACAGAAATAAGAATAATATAAAATCGAGGAAAGAAAGCACTGATGTCTTGAGGGTCAGGGATCAGGGGAAGGCTTCAGAGTAAAGGTAACACCTGACTTAACAGAGGCAGGGTGTCTGATTCTGATAATAAATGAGGTGGTCCCAGGAGAGGTGCTAAATACATCTGTGATACTAATGTTGTTTTGTTAGCAACAAGGACAATAAGCCTTGGACATTATGATCCATTTTCATCAGTCCATGCTTTAAATGTAGAATGAAAGGGAGCATGGACTTCCATTTCTAGCCAATCCTTTCATATAAGTGTCTCTGCCGTCTCCCTAAACACAGTTCTTCAGAAAAAAATAGCTCCCTTAGAAGAGGGAGTTCTGGACGAAGGATGTGGCCATTTGCCTCTGTGACCCATATTGTGGAATGATCCCTAGATGTAATAATTCTATCTTCCTGGAGCTATCTGCCTCACAATCAGTACTGCTTCTTGACCCTCTCATTTTCCATTCCTCCCTTCTGTTCTTTCTTCTCTTCCTGCCTTTTCCTACTTTTATTTGGGCATTCATCCATTCCACATTTTGTCATAGAGTGTACAGGTGTAAAGCATGTGTGGATGCATATGCACCTGTGTGCTATATGATATAAAGCCCATGTTCACCTTGTCTCCTGCCGACACCAATGGGACTAAAACAGGAAACCCGGTGTGCTGAGTAACTTCAAAATGTTGTCATAATAGTTCTTCAAAGCAATGATCTCAGGAAGCCAAGAGACATTCAGGGGAATTTTTGTCATGTTCAACACTTTTGCATCATTTTTAGTGATTTATTATTATTATTTTAATGTGCTGGGACCTGGAGTTCATCCTTCCTGAGACATGCTGGCGAGCTGGATGCCAGCTGTCTCCTGTGGTACAATCTAGCCAAATACAAAAGAGGTTTCTTATCGCACCTTGTGACTCCAGCTGAAGGTTATCACCATTTGTTACCTTTTGCTCAGCTGCATTTCTTGTTCTGTATAAGGTTGATAAGAGAAAACATGCTCTTTTCTGCAATCTCTTGGCTTCCTGACCCTGTTCTGAGCACTTAGATTGTATGTGAAGCATATACTGGCTTTTATTTCCTGTTGATGCCTTGTTAGCACATCTCCAGCTAGTATAACCCAGTAGGAGCCCATAGGCAAACAAGTTTTCTAAGAGACTGTCTCTTGGATTGATCTCCGTTTTGTTTTCTGAAGCTTCCTTTCTTAAAACTACCAACAGGTGAACAAAAAGAAAAAATAGATTAGACTGTGTCCATGAGCTGGTCCCAAGGCTGAAGCTCTGTGTGTGTGAGAGAGAGACTGAGACACAGAGATAAAGCCACAGAGACAGAGGGTGAGAGAGAGACAGAGAGTGAGAGAGAGAGAGAGGGTGAGAGAGAGAGAGACGGGGTGAGAGAGAGAGAGAGAGGGTGTGAGAGAGACAGAGACAGAGGGTGAGAGAGAGAGGGAGACAGAGGGTGAGAGAGAGAGAGAGAGAGAGACAGAGGGTGAAAGAGAGAGAGAGGGGGTGAGAGACAGAGACACAGAAAGAGACAGAGACACAGAGAGAGACCCATGTCTTCTGTGGTTGTGAATCTGTATACTTGGGCTTTAACAGGGGACAGGGTAACCTCATCAAAACTGAAGGCCCAGTTCATCTTCACAGTCATGGCACTTTCCAAATAAACTTCAAACAAGTATTAGTTTGTTTATAGTTGACAAAATACAACTTTTTGGTTTCTAAGTGGGAAAATGGTTTTAAAAGGGTTATAAAATAGCTTAGAGTTTTTTTGGCCATCAACCAACTATGCCAAATCAGCATTTAATGGTTTAAGTGTAAATGAATTGCAAGCATGTGGATTAAATTTCCCTCTAACTACACACTGGATGGACAACTGAAGTGGGGGAAACTGGCTGGCAAAGTATGCTCTTGCTTTCAGGAAAAGTCAGGAAAGGGCTTGCAAAAAGAGATGGTCAACATGGCAGACCTTGAAGGCCTAACTGAATTGGCTAGTCTCATTTGATGGCTAGCATTTGCTTCTTGAACTTTGATTGGGTCATTGTGGGATGAGACTAATGTATAAAACTTTTAAATCATAATTGCTGCAACAGCCAAGTTCTTGGGGAATTATTTTCCATTTTGCTGGTGAACCCAGAAACCAGAGAGCTTGAGAGAGGACAAAATGAATGGGTGAGATAAAAAATGCTCACCATATATATAATTTGTTATTGTTTTTTTTCTTCAAATTCTCCTTTCATCATTCCACGGATGCATGGAAAGCATGGCTATTGGAAACAATGACGGAAAGAGAGATCACATTAAACTAGTACAAAAGCTTTCAAATAAGTGATGTCAAAAATAAGGCATTTCCTTAGCTTCCCCAAAACAAATTACAAAAATAGGAGAAGGGGAACCTGAGTAAGATATACTTATAAAATATCGAGAATTTAGAGCTGTCCAAGCTGTTAGAAAGCAGCGCAAAGTATCAGAGAGTTTGCTACTTGTTGACAATACATCATTTTTGAATATCCAGGTTCTGCTGGCATTAAATGAACAGGCTGGTCATCTAAGAAACATTACCACAGGCTAAGAGCAATGACCTATATTTATAATTCTGAAACCACTCCAGATGTTCATTTTATGGAGGGTTAGCTGTGCCTAACCACATCTTAGCCTCTTAGTTCAGTTAAAGGATGGCTCCAAAATATTTCTACTACAGATGTAAAGCATATTCAGATTAAAATGAGCCTAAATTTTCATATAATTAAAACTCCTTGTTTTATAAATCAGGAAACTGATGTCCAGAGAGATTAAATAATTTAGCCACCCAGGAAAACTATGACTTGTTGCTAATGAGCATTTCCTGAGTAATTCTCACTCAGGACTCATTTCAGTGATAAAGTATGGTCATAGGATAATTTCATGTTAGACAGTAAATATGTGTGGTATGATGATAATTTTGTAGTTTACTTTCTATTTATCTGCATTATTTATTTGCATTTTATTTATTATTTTTGTATTTTGATGTGGTTGAGGTCACAGTAGATAGACCACTGAGGTTAAAGTCAGGAAGACTTAAGTTTCACTGCAGACATTTACTATCTAGGTGTCCCCTAGGCATGTCATTTAATCTTTGTTTTATTTGGTTTTGTCAAATGTAAAAGAGATAATAGCACCCACCTTCCAAGGTTGTTGTGATGATCAAATAAGATAATATTTGTACTTAGCACAGTGCCTGGCACAAAGTAGGTGCTGAATAAATGTGCCTTGCTTCCTGGCCTTTTACTCATGACAGCAATTTCTTTCCCTTTGTTGTTCAGATTAAGGAAAGGGACAATTCAGTCTAATGAAACTCAAAAAACACTTGAGCAAGTCATAGTACCAGGCCTTGGGATTACAGAAATAATGAAAAAAGCTTCTGCCCTCAAAGAGCATACATTATATAGGAAAGAAATATATACATTTATAAATATAAAATAATTTTCCAGGATTGGAGATAGAAGTGACAAGAATACAACCAATAGTTGCTCCCCTTCCCCCCTCTTTTGCTCATTTTTTTCTTTCCCTTCCCTTCCATCCTTATTGAAATCTATTAAAATGTAAGTTCCTCATTAGTGATTATTTCATTTATTGTTTTTCAGTTCCCAGAAACCATCACAATACATGCAATTAATAAGTGTATGAATTGATTAATGATAGAATCCCCAATGTTCACATATTTTAATTGGCAGGGTGAAAATAATTGCCTTTTCTCCTTTCTACACATGATTCCCTCATGTATGGAATATATTCCCTCCTTATTTCTATCTCTCAGAACCCCTAGCTTCTTAGAAATGTAGTTCAAAGGCTACCTCTTATACAAGATCTGTAAATCATCTCTGGCCCCTCTGCTCCACCTGCTCCCATGCCCAGATTTTATCACTATCTTCCTTTTAAAATTACTTTATTTTTCTTTGTGTTTTATATTTACTCACTCATTCATATTATGGCATTAGTTGCTAATGTTCTTTCCATTCTTCTACCCTCCATCTTGGGAAATTACTCTGTATTTATAAATTTTTGTTTAATTTCTTCCCTATGAAACAAGTGCTCTTTGAGGACAATATTATCTTTCTATTCCAAATCCTAGTGTTTGTTGAGCTGAGTTGGATTGAATTGTCCCTTTCCTTGATCTGAGCCTCGAAGAAAAAGTTATTGGTATCATGATAAAGTCTAAATAAAACTTACACTTTGTAGAGGTCTCATACCTTTCACCTATTTGTGTCAAATCACATTTTTTTCTGAGTTTTCTCACTCACTTCATTTTGCTCTCATATTAAGGATTCTAAATTCACAGAGCTAGGCTCATGGTTCCATCTGATAAATGATTTTTTAATTAATTGAGGTGATTTGAATTGTCCTTGATCTGAGAAAAAGAAAATAATGGTTTGTTTAATCCATCCAGAAAGTGGCATTAATTCCAGGTTTTAAGGCAACAAAGTATTGTGCAAAGAGTACTAGCTATAGTACAAGCTATCCAATCTTTTTGTGCTGTCATTTCCTAATATATAAAATGAGGATAATAACTGCTGTACCTAAATCACAGAATCATGGGAAGGAAAACATTTATAGATAGCTCTTTGAGAGCTATCAATATAAGTGTAAGCTATTATCGGAATCAGAATCGTGTGCTAGAAATGGTTCTGGATGGGATTCAGAAGACTTGGATTCCAAGCTTATGTCCAGTGCCTCAGTTTCCTCATTTGTAAATAGGTACTATAATACAGCCATGTCTCAGATAGTGAGTGAGGATAATGAATCCTCTAAAATGGTTACACATATTTGAATTCCCACCATTTGATGTTATAATTATGTAAAATATGGTAATTGGTTCCAGCCCAATGGAAATATGCAATGGGAATTGGAATAATCCAATCACTTCATGAGATTTAATTTTTGTATTAACTAGGACTTAGTTGTGCTTTTACTCTCTAATTCTTAGGGTTGTTGTGAGGATCAAATAATGCAATATATATAAAGTATTTTGTCTTGTAACTATCTGGTATTATTATTGTTGCTATTATTGCAGTATAAGAATTCACATTTCTTTCCACTCATATTACCTCTTATATTAAAAGTTCTTTTTAAAACTCCTGCATAGCAAAAAAAAAAAGAAAGAAAGAAAGAAAGAAAGAAAGAAAGAAAGAAAGAAAGAAAGATTTAAACCCACTTCCATTCTGACCCAAAGAGCCATGTTTGGGGAAGTCAGTTTTGCAAACCTACCCAAAGTATCCTAAGATTTAGATCTTAGAGATCATCTAGTCAATATCTTTGTCATACCCCAGCTCTTCATTTTAGAAACTCACTCTTGGGATTCACATCTCAAAAATTCCCTCTGCCCCATGACCTCTGTTGATTGGATGCTTCCTAGATTTAAAAAACCTTCAAACCTTCTTTTAAGAAGGATGGTGAGGTCAGACCTGTTTCAGCCCAGCAAAGTTAAAGGCTTCAAGCTCACATAGTAGTATCAGAGCCAAGATTTGCACTTAGGTCTTCTTATACCTCATCCAGTGTTCTTTCCATAATACCACACCATCTCTTCTGTCACCTCCAGGATTTAATACAAAATATTCTGCTTGACATTTGTAATCAGACCTTCCTCCTTGTCCAATAGTCATACTTTCCCCCCTTCTTTCTCACAAATACACAATTCTTTAATTTCTTTGCTGTTCCTCAAACAAGACACCCCATTCCCCAACTCTTAGCATTTTCAGTGATTATTCCTGGAATTCTCTCCCTCCTTGACTCTACCTCCTGGTTTCATTGAAACCAAATGTGTCTGATATACTCTTTTAGAGCCCAATATAATGAGAGTAAGATTTACATAATACTCATCGCCCTCCCTTCTTTCCCTCAATTATATTAGATTTTCTGTCTCTTCATGAGACTTTGCCTTATTTTACCTCCTTTTTTTACTTTATTTTACCTCCTTCCCCCCCTTTTTTTACAGTATAATATCCCTTCCACCTCTAATTTCTTTTCCATTATTATCAAAGTAAAATCAAATTATACTCCCATTCTTTTTTTTTATCCATATATCTTTTTAATGAGCAAAGGCAGTGGTAGCTTCTGAGATTTCTTTTTTTTGTTTGTTTGTTTTTTTTTTGTTTTGTTTTAATTTGCATTTCTTTTTTTTAATTTAATTTTATTTTATTTGCATAACATATGTATGGGTAATTCTTCAACAATAACCCTTACATAGCTTTCCGTTACAAATTTTTCCCCCCAACTTCCCCACCCCTTTCCTAGATGGCAGGATATCCACTACATGTTAATTATGTTAAAATATTGGCAAATCGAATATATGTATACATATTTCCAAACTTATCATTGTTGTGCAAGAAAAATCTTATCTACACAAACGATATATCAGATAAAGGAAACACAATGTAAGCAAACATCAATCAAAGAGTATGAGAATGTTATGTTGTGGTCTACATTTCACATCCCTCTCTCTGGGTGTATATGGCTTTCTTCAGTGAACAATTGGAGGTGGTTTGAAACATATCATTGTTGAAGAGAGCCATGTCCATCAGAATTAATTGTCATATAGTACTGTTGTTGCCGTGTATAATGATCTCCTGGTTCTGCTCATTTCACTCAGCATCAGTTCATGTAAGTCTCTCCAGGCCTCTCTGAAATCATCTTGCTGGTCATTTCTTACAGAACAATAATATTCCATAATATTCATATACCATAATTTATTCAGCCATTCTCCAATTGAAGGGCATCTATTCAATTTCCAGTTTCTAGC
>JAJPUD010000743.1:229083-309081 GCA_023553655.1 Myrmecobius fasciatus | reverse complement strand
GAGTTCTTTCAAGGTAGATCTTTGATAAAAGTGCGTTGTAGTCCAAATGCTTGGAGGTGCTCTCACTTAGAAACCAGTTGGAAGGCTTACTTTGTCTGGGTTTGAGGAAATGTCCTGGGAGTTCACAGAGAAAGCTGTCCACAGTTCGCCATCTTGGCTCCGCCCCCTATACTCCCATTCTTTAAGGATACCCCTAGTAGAGATATAGTTCTCGAGAGTTCTTTCCTTTTTACCTTTTTACGCTTCCCTCGAGTTCTGCGTTTGGAGGTCAAATTTTTTGTTCAGATCTGCTCTTTTCATTAGAAATAGGTGAAATTCTCCTGTATCATTGAATGACCATCTTCTTCCCTGGAAGATGATGCTCATTCTAGCTGGATAGCTTATTCTTGCCTGTAATCCAAGTTCTTTTGCCTTTCGGAATATCTGATTCCAGGCCCTTCGATCTTTTAATGTGGAAGCTGACAGATCTTGTGTAATGCTAATGACAGTTCCTTGGTATTTAAACTATTTTTTTTCTAGATGCTTGCAATATCTTTTCCTTGGTGCGATAGTCTTGAAATTTGGCCACGATATTCCTTGGGGTTTTAATTTTGGGGTCTCTTTCAGGAGGTGACCGGTGAATTCTTTCAATGCCAATTTTGCCTTCTGATTCTAAAACATCAGGGCAATTGTCTTTCATGATTTCCTGGAAGACAGCATCAAGGTTCTTTTTCCATCGTGGCTTTCAGGGAGTCCAATAATCCTTAGATTGTCTCTCCTGGATATGTTTTCCAAGTCAGTTGTTTTTCCTAGGAGATATTTCATATTTTCTTCTTTTTTTTCATTTTTTTTTGTTTTTGTTTGACTGATTCTTGAAGTCTTATTGAGTCATTCATTTCAATTTGTTCAATTTTAATTTTTAAGGTATTATTTCCTTCAGTTACCTTTTTTAGCTCCTTTTGTAACTTGCCAATTGAATTTTTTGGTTCATTACATTCTTTTTCCATTTTGCCAATTTTGTTTTTCAATGAATTGTTATCTTTTTCCAATTCACTATTTTTATTTTCCAGTGAGTGGTGACTTTTTCTAATTCAACAATTTTGTTTTTCATTGAATTGTTGTCTTTTTCCAATTCATCAATTTTGTTTTTCAGTGAATTGTCTTTTTCTAATTCACCAGTCTTGTTTTCCAGTTTTTCACATCTCTGTTTCAGGGCAATATTTTCTTCTTGCACTGATCTCAATTTATTTCCCCATTCTTCTTCTAACTCTCTTTTGAGATTTTTTATGCAATCTTCCAGGAAAGCCTTCTGAAAAGGGGACCAGCTCATGTCCGCCTTTGTGACTTCCTCTGGGATTGTTTTCAGAACCTCAGAATCTGGGGTCTGCCCTACTTTCCGTAAAAGCTGTCAATGGTGAGAGCTCCCTTCTGCTTCTTGCTCACGTTTTTGATTTTGAGGTCTAATTCAGAGCAGGGAATTCTGCAGCTGTTTCAATTTGCCCTGGGGCAGTTTGCCAAGTTGACTTCCGGTCTGAGGCTGGTCGGGCTAGATCCGCACTAGGACCACGCTTTCAGCTGCTCTCAATCCACCCTTTACCAAAGGCAGATCTGCCAAAGCACCTGCCCACAAGCAGAGCAAAGTAGCCCAAGCATCTCCCAGGGACTTCCTGGCAGCCTAAAATCCTCTGCTCCGCCCCAGCCCCAGACTTGTACCCCAGCTGCGCACTGGCATCTGAGTGCTGGGAGCTGCTCGATCCCCTGCCCGTCTGAAACTGACCTTCTCCAGAGTTCTTTCAAAATAGATTTCTGATAGAAGTGCATTGTACTCTATGTGTTTGATGGAGCCCTCACTCCAGAACCAGTTCGGAGGCTCAATTTGTCTGGGTCTGAGGGAAGGTCTCAGGAGCTCACAGAGAATGATGTCTGCAGTTCGCCATCTTGGCTCCGCCCACCTGGTTTCATTTAAGTCCCAGATAATAGCCCTCTTACATCATGAAATCTTTATCAATCCTTCTTAATTCTAGTACCTTTCCTATTTGGTTGTTTCCAGTATATCCAGTATATAGAATATTGTACATAATTGTTTGTAAGTTGTCTCTCCCATTAGACTATGAGTTCCTTGAGATCCAGAATTGTCTGTTGCCTTTCTAGTGCATATTAAAAGAACTTAATGTTTATTGACTGTCTAATTCTTCAGGTATCACAGATTTTGATTCTGAATTTTTAGGGAAAAATTTCAGGAAGGCCTTTGAAAATGGCACAATTGCTAATAAAAGAGTATACCAGAAGGACAAGCTTGCAGGACAAGCAGATTTAGGCTTGATATAAGGGAAAACTTCCTAATAATTAGGTCTCTCCAAAAGTGGAACGAGTTACATGACACAGTGACCTTGCTTTACAGGAAGGTCTTTCAAGCACGTACAAGACAATTGCTGACATATTCTGCTCAGATAAAACATGTTTGGTAAACTCCACAGTTCTAGTTCCGAGAATGTGTGATTTATGTATCTTATGCCTTTGAATCCCTCTAGCATCAGTCTTACTTTGACTAGAGGTAGAGAAATCTCCAAAATAAAGATTTCACCTACTTTACTCAAAATATTTAAATTGGGACATGCATGCTAAAGATACATCAGCCATTGATGGTGGAAAGCCTTTAGGCATAGAAATGTGGATATTGGCTTCCTGAACCATCCTCTATTAGGACTGAATTTAGCAATTTTCTTTTTAAAAAAATCTCGTTTTGCTCAGTGAGTCATAAGCTACAGAGTTGTTCCTATCTTTGCTGCTTTTCTCTCTGGTGTTCCCTGACTCACACAAATAAATAAGGTTGTCTTTTTTTTACCCTTACAGCTCATACACTCACCACTCACACCATCAATTTGTTATTCAAAGTGAATGATTTGTGTAGGTGTCTTAGGACTATTTTTAGTGATTCAAATAATGATGATAATGGTTACATTTTCACTTGGTCCTTACTCATGGTTTTCTCCTATTTCCCATGCTTGATCTTAATCCCAAATTAGTATTATCATAGTGTTTTTACTGCTTTTGTCTTTTTTTTACAAGTTATAAAAAGAAAAAAAAATGAAAAAGAAGCTGGCACCACAATGGTTGATCAGTAAATGCTGTAACTTCTCCATGTGTTTAGCTCTTTTGCTAAGAAGATCTCCTGGGCAATTTTGGAAAACAAATTAAAAAATAATGAAGTTGTAAGAGATTAAGAATTGCTTTTGTGTATGTGGTGTTTCCTTTGCTTGCAATGTGGCATTTTTTGAAGATTTAGACAGATGGGCAGATTTCCATCATATAAAACTCTCACTGTATTATCTAGGAGGAAAATTATCCCTATTTAACTACTTCCATGTCTAGAATGTTTTATAAACATATAGGGGCAGGATTTAGCCCAAGGTATTCTTTGTAGGTAATTATGCACGATTGGTCTTCATTATTACTGTTTTGAAAGTGGCATAGCTGTGGTTCAAAGCTGCTATTTCTCTGTGGTGATGAATACATTTTTGTGGCCATTTCTTTTAAAGAAACTCACCCATTATTTTACAAAACTCGAAAACACATCTGGAAATCGACAGCAATATATTCAAGTGAATGAGCATTTCATATCCAGGACCTGTTTCTTTACCTCATGTTCTGTGCAATAAGGAACTTGTGAATAACCTGAAGAATATTTCTATAAATGGGAGACTAACCAGAAAGACTCAATTGTCTACCCAAGGCAAAAACATCTGGTTGAAATGTGAATACATCAGTCAAAGGAATTATTTGGCATCGTGGAATGGAATGGAAAAGAATTTATTAAGTGCTTTCCATGTGGACAGCACTGTGCTAAACTCTGGGAATACAAACAGAAAATTGAGACAATCCTTACTCTCAAGGAGCTCACATTCTAACTGGGAGAGGTAATACATAGAAGATTTTACACACACACACAAGTAACCAACACCCAAAGATCACTTTGTTTAATCTAATTTTTGTTTTAAATTCACACAAAAATTCACAAATGTTTCAACTAAATGAAACAGTAGGATATACTGGGGAAAACACCACTGAGTAGTCAAGAAATCAGAGTTTTAGTTCCAGAACTGTTACTAACTAGCTAGCTAAATAATGTTGGACATATCACTCAATCTCTCTAGTTTTCATCACTTCTCATTCTGTTTGAGCAGAATTCTTATTTATATGTAATCTAACAATCTCTAAACCAAATATTGTTATAATGCATCATCATAAAAAGAGGTTTGTTTCTTTGGAAAAATCTTATCACATCATTTCATTTCAAATATTTTTGTATATATGTAGTACTTGAGGAACTCCTTCTCACATGTGCACCCCCAAAAAACTGCCCCAGGTCCAAGTCACTGTATGGATTAATACCACACTTCACAAAATGTGCCATGATACTCTCTATTTTAAAAAAAAAGAGGTTTAATAAAGAAATATAATAAAATGACTACATCTCTCCATTCACACATGAGATATACTCTTCCATACCAACAATGGACAACTCATATGATTAGTGAAAATACATGGGAGGCAAATACATAGGGTATGTTCATGATCGTGAAAAACATGTGAGAAGTAAGAGGTAAATAACTTATTTCCCTGGGCACATGGTTGGAAAGCATATATTTATGGGATACATGTAGATAGCACACATTAACCCAGGACAATTCACACTTCTAAAACTATTGGACAACAGATGTCCTCTGGTAATGATGATTTTTCACTCTGTACTGCTCTTTGTTGATCATTGCATCTCTGCTGTCCAGTGGGCACCATCATTTTTTATAAGCACATTATTTCTGCTCATTTCATGGGGGCCAAGTATCTCTTTGCTACTATTTTCTGAATTTATCTTTTCAGTAACAATTTCTAGGTAGGAGGAGCTGACAAATCAGAGGAAGGACAGCAGAGGCAGAGTAATCTTCAGGAGGAGGCTCCTAGATCATGGTAGAGAACCAAAACTTGAGTTAGGCGAGTTAGAGAAAAACAACTGGTACAAGGCAAAGTAAAGATGTGAACTCATGTCTTCTGACTCCAGATCCAGTTCTCTTTCCATGATTCCACAGATGGCAAGGTGGTTAGTTTGTTTCAGCATATATAATACAAGTATTAAGTAAAACTGAATTGGATGAATTGGATGCTTAATCTCATATCCAAGGGACTCAAAACCTTTATCTACATGTATCTCCTTGTGTGGAAAGTAGTATTCTACCATAATTTAAGTATTTTTCCTCAAGTCTGATCCTCAATTAAAAAAAGTCTTGGTTCTTATGTAGAAAATCGTTAGCTTTTTAGTCAATGGTCCTGGGTTCAAATTCCAGCTCTGCAGCTTGCTCCCTGTGTGATTTCGATAACTCACTTTAGCTCTCTAGGCCAAGGTTCCCTCATCTATAAAATGAAGCTGCTAGATTATATCTCTTTCAGTTGTAAATCCTGCAATCAAACTTCATGTACCAAATTCTGAACTCACCAATACTTCTATACTATATAAGCCCAATATCATATCTTTACTTTTGCCAGAACCATTTTCAGTGAATTCTAGGGAATATTAATTTCTTTGTCTGATCACCCTTACAGCTTCTAGCCTCTTCTATGATTTTCCTATTAAAAAACAACCACCCAGTTGCTTCTCACTCCTTTCTTCCACTTCCTGATGCCCCAGATACGATCAGATCCAAAGAGGAAGCAAATGCCTTAAAAGTAGCTTCCTACAAATATCAGATTCCCACTCCACACCTTTCCATTCCACTGAAATATGACAGATGTTGGATTAAATGTACTTAATGATAAAAAAAATCACTTTTAGACATTTCAGTTAAAAAGCTTTCAGATCAGTGCTTCTCAATCTTCTTCCACAAAGGAACTCTCCTTCTTTTTGTCTTACTTCCTCAAGATGGAGGCACCATGAGACATTGATTTGACTTTCATAGACTTCTTCTAGTCATCTATCTATTCATTTATTTAGTCATCTAACATATTTGCAGATGACCTGCTATGTTTGTTTTTAAAACTCTCTGTTCCCATTCCTTTAATAGTTTTGGAACATCATTTCTTTACTTTCACAATTTTTCTAGGACTCCACTTTTCCCTTACTTACTTCCCTTCTTTCCAAAGTAACTGTCTACCTATGCTATGTTTTTCTGCTCAAGGCAATCTTTTAGGTTATACTGAGTTAATATAGTTACTGAATTATACCATTGCGGTTCCATGCTCTATTCACAGATGATATGAGGTAGGAATTTTATCCTTTTTTCACACCTGCCCAAAATATAAAGAAACTTTGTATAGCTAGTTACTAGAGTCAGTTCATAGTTATAATAAACTCCATAGAAAAACAATAAGAAGGACTAAAGAAATACAGGATTTTTCTAACTCTTAAATAAAAAAAGCTCCAGACTGACTATTAAGATTTCTTAGCCCTCTTCTCTTTAAGCTAAGCAATACCAATTCTGGATAAATTTGAAAATGTTTCCTGTGTGCCCTTAATTGGCTGCATATATTGCTTTTCTACTTTCATATGACCTTATACTAACATGGTATAATAATGGTATCTCTTCCAAAATTGAACTTTTCAGAGAGTTTTATTGAAACTCATTTATGCTAATGATTTCCCTTTATTCATCATCTGTTATTTATCCTATATCTGTATATGTTTTGTTTGTATGTTGATCTTTTTCATGCTGTCTCTCCCACTAGACTATGAACTCCTTGGGACTTAAATGCTTAGTGACTGACTGATTGTTAATGAAATTCATCCATGTGCCAGTCATAGGAATCTTAAAGTTTCTTTGGACACCTGTTATACAGAATTGCATGATAGTTCAATACAAAATAGGAAACAATAGGAAAACAAACAAAAATGAGTTCTGGTGGAATGCAAACTCTATATGGATCAACAGAATGGAAGGGCAACCAAAAAATTTAAAGACTTAAGCTTCCTTAAGAGAGATACAATGTTCAGTATCAAGGAGAAAATAGCTCTATTGGACTCTGTGCTAGCTAGTTAGACAGGAAGGATTATATTCAGTTCTGGGTATTGCATTATGGCAAAAATATCAATTACTTTGAAAGAGTTCAGAGGAAGACAACCATGATAACCTTGAGGTCATGGCAAATGAAGATGGGCTGAGGCTCCTGGAGATAAAACTTGAAGTGGGGAGAGGGATATGATAGCTATATTCAAGTATTTAAAATACTATTTCATGAAAGACAAAAAACAACTATACCTTCCATATTGTTAGGGATATGGTACTCTTGCAATATGGAAAATCTATGTAAAAATTTTTGACCCTCCATATAAGATAAAAAGTCTAAATAATTATGACATTAGAAGATAAAATATGTTGATATTATATAATACTATACCTATATTTAATGCATTTCTAAGTTTTTAAACTTTTTTCTTTGTCATGTGCTGGCCTTTGAGTGTCATCTACAGCTTCTACAAAACACTCAGAAAATTCCCACTTAATTTTTAATGATGACTAATGACATATCAAAACCCCAGTGGGGAAAATCACAGTATAGAAAAAGATAACTATAGATTGCTTGGCCCCAGACTACAGAACCTGCATCAATAGATGTAAAATACACAGTCTTAAATTTAAGTTTATTCTAAATGTAATTCTTAGTGCTATCCAAAAGTAGAGTGAAATATTTCAGCAATTGGTAGATTCCTTCTTCATAGAGGTCACCATTTGCTGGGTGTGCTGTAAAAGAGAACTCTTAAGGTATGACTTGGATCAATGGTCTCTGAGGTCTATTCCTAATGCTGAGATTTCATGATTCTTTGAAATTGTAGTAGAATGATGGGCTTGGAGTCAGGAAGACTCATCTTTGTGAGTTCAAATCTAACCTTAAACAATTACTAAATGTGTGGTCCTCTGCAAGTCACTTAACCTGTTTGCCTCAGTTTCCTCATCTGTAAAATAAGAACTGGGGCTCAAGAAATAAATGGCAAACGCCAAATGGTGTCATGAAGGGTCAGACATGATTTTAGAAACTACTGAAAAATAAAATGAGAAAGCAACTGATAATGAAATGACAAAGTAAAAATCAATTAGTGTTGATTGATTACAGTGCCACCTGCTTACTGCCTTGAGGTGCTTTTCTATTGTCCATGCATAAAGGTTTTATCTCTGATTTCTTCAATAATCAGGGTATACTTCCTACTCTTTTTTAATCCCTACAAGAGGGAGAAGATAGAAACTGTGTTTGATTTGTTGGAAGTCAGGTGTTGCAGAATCAGAAAAATCAGAAAAGACACCTGCTTTATTATTATTAACATTAGGATTTAATTCTGAATATTGCTGAAGATTCTGTGAAAGTCAGTTTTGAAGAGTAGAGACTCCTACTTCCTTGGAGTAGTAGAAGTATCACTTCAAACTAAGGGGCAGTGTGGGAGACTAGATAAAGAATCACCAAAGGAGACAGGAAAACAGGCTTAAGGTTTGGGTTTGGGGATTTTGTTTCCCTAACAAATAAATGTTTGGTTGACTGTGAACAAGGCATTTAATTTCTCATTGGCACCATGTCAGTCTTTCAGAGTATAAATTGCAAACTAGTTGCTTATTTAAATTGTTTTCCATACCAAGAATTGCTTCATGCTGACCTACTTGCACAGGTCCAGACATCATTTCATTATCTTCTGGAGAGAGAGAGAGAGGGGAGGGGGAAGAGAGAAGGGGGGGGGAAGAAAGAGGGAAGAGAGGGGGGAAGAGAGAGAAGGGAGGAAGAGAAAGAGGGGAGAAGAGAGAGAGAGGGAAGAGAGAGGTGAGGATGTGAGAGATAAAGAGAGAGAGAGAAAGAGAGAGAGAGAGAAGAGAGAGAGAGAGAGAGAGAGAGAGAGAGAGAGAGAGAGAAGAAAGGGGGGATGTGAGAGATAATAAAGAGAAAAGAGATGGAGACACAGAGAGAGAGAGGGAAAGATTTTAGAAATTACCTAGGCCAGATTTCTCATATAAAATTATTAGGAATTTGCATAAGGAAACTAAAAGATTAGGAAACTAAAATTTAGAGACATTTGTTTAAGGTCACAGAACTAGTCAATAGCAGAATCAAAACTAGAGTCTAGCTTTTCTTACTATCCCAATGCTTTTCCTATGATACTACATTGCTTTTATAAAATGAGATCGAACTAGATATATTACTCTAAAGTTCCTTTATAATTAGAACATCTATGAGTCTATGATTCTGTGACATGTTTGTCTGTATGGGATTTAGCTCAATCTTGGATCCATTTGTGATTGTTACAAAAATTAATCTCCTTCAACGTCTGACCTTCTCTTTCTTTCTGCCCCTCCCCCCAATTATAATTCTTGCTTGTCTTTTTACGTGCATCACTACAAAAGCACAGCTTCGGCGTTCTTGGAATTGTATCTAAAATACCAATTATAAATGTTTTCCAAATGGAGAGACAGCTTGATTATTCGGGAGTAATTGTTTCAGTGTAGTGTCCTCCTTTACAGCTAAATCAGGAGAAAATGCTGACTTGTCAGATTCCTCTCCTTTGCATTAAGAGAGAATTTAAAACACACTCTTTTCCTTTCTTTGGGCTGATGTAAAAATAGAGCTTCTTTCCCCAAGCTTGGGGCTATGTAGAAATCTAACCTTGAGTTACAGTTTCCCAGAGTTTGAACTACAAGTTCAGGTAACTCTGGACTGTACTTTTCCTTCTTTGCCTCCCTTCTGGAAAAAGAAAAAAGAAAAAAGACACAAAAAAATCTGGTTCCCAGCCAAAATTGAGTGAATTAAAATTTGCCAGTTTGAATCACTTGTGATTGGCTGTCTAAACAGTATCTTTTCCATCCCTTACATTTCCCTCACCACCACCTCCCATCCAACCTCTAGCCAAAAAAAAAAAAAAATTCTCTCTGAATGATTAAAAAAAGAAAAAACTTCATTTCCACAAAGCCAATTAATGAATGAGAGATAATGTTAAATGAAGATCCTGCCAACTGACTGGAAGGCTGCAGGCATTGCCTAGATCTTTGTGCCAGTCATCAGGTGGCAAATTCACCAAGGAGTCTGCCAGCTGTTTAACTTCATTACAGTTTATCATTATGTCTGACTTCTTTTTTTTATTTCTACATTTAATCACCTAATATCATTTTTATTGGCTTGTCAAGATGTGGGGGAGAGTGTAGGGGGATTAATTTCATGTCTATGTGTGTGAGTTCTCTGTGGGTAAAATATTAGGGCGAGTTTATACCTTCCTCCCCTGAAAAATAAGATACAAAGAAACCAATTAAGGCCTAAGTGAGTACCCAAGTACATGTAATTAATATTAGCTCACACGCCAAGCACAGCAGCAGGCTTCAATGCAAAATTCGGCGTGGTTGGGTATGGAATATAATTGATAGAGAGCAGGAAAGCAGCCCCTTTTCAGGCCATTGCTTAAGAAAGCACCTTCACAGCTCAGAGACTGCCCTCCCTTTGGGCAGGGGGTACGTCTTTGTCATTCTGACAAGATCTATCACATATTACCCAGCAATTGATCACTGGGTCCACAAGGGTCTTAATCCACTGTTTGATCACACATCAAGAAAAATTACTCTTTATGTCTTACCAGAAAGAAGGGGGAAAAGCCAAGGCCCTGACTCCAGGATTCAGCTCATTACGTTTTTGCAAATGATAGATGGGTGCACTAAGCGATTTAACTTCAAAATGATCTTTCCCCCTTCTTTAATAACAAAATACAAAAGCTTCCAGTGCATGCTAAGTGAATAGGTATTTTCTTCAGGTCTCTTTTGTTTTAGTGGGTTTATGTGTGCATATGAATAGATGGGGGCAGCTAGGTGGTATAATAGGGCACTGGATCTGGACACAGGAAGACTCATCTTCCTGAATTCAAATCAGACCTTGGACATTTACCAGCTGTGTAAGCATCGCCTAACCTTTTTTATCTCAGTTTCCTCATCTATAAAATGATCTGGAAAAGGAAATGGCAAACTACTCTGGTACCTCTGCCAAGAAAACCCCAAATGGGGTCACAAAGAGTTGGACAGGGCTGAAGCAAGTGAACAACAATTGTAGATACTATAAATGTATATGTTGTGTGTGTATTATGTATATGTGTGTATGTATATATGCACAAGTACAGATCTATACATAAACATGAATACATGCACACACATAGTAATACTTTTCAATAGAGAAAAAATTAACTTTAAAATCAGGAGACCTAGGTTCATAGGTACCTATGCAGTTGTAAGCAAATCATTTCACTTTTTTAGGGACAGAACAGTTGCTGAGCTACATCAGTAGAGAGCATTTTCTTTCTGGGAGCTCTTTATATACATGAAGCTCTACGTCCAATTCTGATAGTTAAAAAATACAGAAACAGGTGATATATTGTACACAGAGAGGTTAGATTATTTCAGATGCTGACATGATATAACCATTTTCTTTATATTTATTTGAACAGATAAATTTTACACAAAAAGACTTAGCATGGTTCAAGAATATGATCAAAAAAAACAAAATCTTGGTTCATGAGTGGCTTTATCAGCCTATAAAACCCTATTATAAACTACACCACAGTATCATTTATTCAGTTACACTAAAGGTCAAATCATGACCCCATATGCACAGTATAGAGTTCTCCCTCTCTTCTCTCTTCCTCTTCCTTTCCTTCTGTCTCTGTCTCTCTCTTTTCCTCTCTTGTTCTTTCCTCTATTTTTCAGTCTATCTCTGTCTGTCTCTCTGTTTGTCTCTATCTGTCTGTCTCTGTCTGTCTGTCCCTGTCTTTCTCTTTCTCCTACATAGTGATTTTACAACAAAGGAATTACCTTTGTCTCTACACTATGACTATTTGCTCCTTCATTCACAGAAAGGAGAAGCACCTGCAATGACAATAAAAATGTACAACATAAACCAAGCTTTCTAGGCTTAAAAGAGACTTAAGAGACTTTCATAAATGGTCAATATACACACAAATATACACACCACATTCCTAAAAGGAAATCCTTTGAAAACTCAAATATTAATTTCTGAATTTCACATTTTAAAAAATGTACACATAAACTAGAACGTGTTATCTCTGCTTTGCTCCAGCTGGGTTGTTTGATGTCTATGATGAAGAAAAATAATGGCATCTTCCTGGCTGCTTATCTTCTTTATCTCTGGTAGTATTCAGTCCCTTCCTCTTCCCATCCTTTAGTCTTTAAATGTTGTATGTCATTTTTGAATTGGAGCCTTGAGCAAATGACACTAGGGCTCCAAGAGCTCTTGTGAAATATCTGATTGGCTCATTTATTTGTTTAATGGCACATGACTGAGATGGTCAGAATTTCTAAGTATCAGCCATACAGTTCTGTGGTCAAACTATGGAGCATGGGTTAGGGCAGAATGTTTTAGTCATGTCTGATTTTAGCATATCTCTGCTAATGGAGAGATACTGGGTGAGGCAGGACAAATATGTACACAGTTCTTTAAAAGGACATCAGGTTGAGGTTGTTTCTACACTGGCAGTATGAAGAGCTAAATGTGCCAAGATTCCAGGGAAGGAGATCCTCATATGCATGTGGGAGCATTTATTTGCAAATTCTCTATGGTGCCTCTGTAAATTGACTCTTCTAGAATTTTTGCAAAAACTACTTTGCCTGGTAGAAATAGCTGTTGATCACATTTCAGCTGCTGCCAATTTAGATAATTCAAGATCAGAGATTTCAGGATCATAATCTGTCAGTGAAATAAAAGTTCTTTTTTTTTCAATTTTGAACATACACACCAAATAAGATGGGCGTTTTAAAATATGTAAACCAGAAGATTTTACACAAAACCAAGAATACCTAGTATTCTTGTATAGTTTGTCTTTTCTTTTGAATAAATAATAAATTCAATGTGTACCTTTCAAAGTTCTCCTGCTTGCCAATGATTCTTCCTGACCTTCTATTTTCTTTTATGCATTAAGTAAAAGATGTTTTAATGACTTTATTTTCTCTTCCATTTTTTCTAATTTATACTTATTCCCTCTTTTTTCCCAAATCACCTTCTAACAAATCTGTGGAGCCAAGCAAAACAAAGCTTTATATTGGAAATGTCTGAAAAATGTAAATATATCTTCTTTTTAGAAATAGTAGGTTTTCAAGCAAAATTATCCAGATTTTTTATTGTTTAGTCATTTTTTCAGTTGTGTCTGACACTTCACCATTCCTTTTGGGATTTTTTTTTTGGCTAAATGGAGTAGTTTACCATTTTCTTCTCCAGCTCATTTTACAAATAAGGAAACATAGACAAACAGATTTAAATGATTTGCTGAGGATCATACAACTATTAAGTATCTGAGGCCAGATTTGAACTCTGGTATTTCTGACTGTAGGCCTGGCTCTCTATCCACCTAGCTGCCTAATTATCTAGATACATTGTCCAATTTTAACACGTATTCATTGGTTATTTTCCTCTGTTTTTGGTGAAAGATACATTAATGTCTTTAAAAACTGATATACTTTTCATTATTTCCTATCTGACTTACAGAATTTCTGCAAAATCCAGTTGGAGAGAATTATATTTGTATGTATGTGTATATATCTGTGGATAGAAAGATGTTGGATAGATACATGGTAGATATACACATAGAAAGAAAGAAAGGAAGAGAAAGAAAGAAAGAAGATAGAAAACAGGCAGAGAGATCGATAATGTATATATGTATATATTATGTATTTTTAGAGATCATGTTACAAATCAGAGACTGGATCTGCATTCTCAACAGCTGAATGTTTTTAGAAATAGATAACTATAACTTTTAGTCAAACTAGGGACACAGATTCAAGGCTAGGCAAGGCAACAAGCGTAGTAAGGTTTTTCTAGGTGCCTGACATTATACTCAGTGCTAGAGATACAAATATGAATAAAAATGAGATAAAATAACACTTATACTTAGCACAGTACCTATGTATAATTGACACTTAGTGAATACTTATTCCCTTCTCCCTTCAAAAAGAATGTAAATCCCTAACCTCACGGAGCTGACAAGACACAGAAGCAAGCTGTAAAGATAGAATGGGATGGTGCTGAGGGTATGGAGTGCTGAAGTCTGGGGAGTCAGAAGCTATGCCAGAAATAGAAATAACAACAAAAAACCTGGCTCATTAATGACTTTATGAAACTTGGACAGCCTGGACCCTTCCCCAAAATGGAAACCCCAGGAGGAACTCAATCATGGCTTTGGCATAGCAAAGAAATGGTCTAGAGTGAGACAGTAAATGACACATGATGTGGAAATGTGGAAATTCGGAAGAACTGGAAGGGGATTTTAAAGCCAAAAAAGATCTTTATTGCTCATTAAGTCCAACCTTTTCACTTTTCAGCTAAGGAAACTGAGAGACTTAGCAAAATGTGTTTCTTTGACTTTAAAACCAAGATTCTTTCCACTATACCCTGATGCCTTTCATGATCTACTATTTAGAATAATAATCTCTAACTTTTGTTATTCAGTTTTCAGTCATGTCTGTTATTTCATGATCTATTTGGAGATTTTCTTGGCAAAGATACTGGAGTTATTTGCCATTTCCTTCTCTAGCTCACTTTACAGATAGGGAAATAGAGGCAAGCAAAGTTATTTGATTTGCCCAGGATCATGCAACTAGTAAGAATCTGAGGTTAGATTTAAACTGAGGTCTTCCTGATTTCAGGTCCAGCGCTCTATGAACTTTGCCGCTTTGCTGCCCCAAAATTTCTAATTTATTTGGAATTATAATAAAATCCTTGGATTGTCTTCCTCTCCCACCATCATACCCTAATTTAAAAAAAATTTAAAACACATTAAAATCAATTTTATTTTGACACTTTCCCAATACCTTCTAGAGATAATATGATATTTTCTGGGATGTGTGTAGGGGATGTCTCAATAACAGGCACTGGAATCACTCTGTTCAAGAGTGAATGATACTACGTATTTGTGAGCTACCATACAGGAGACCCAATTGTAGTTAGTTGTGGTTGAGTATAGGTTAGGTTTGGAACAGTCCTGAGCATCATACCTATAGGCTTGGTCCTGATCCTTCATGCATTCAGCCTGATTTCCCCATCAAAATTTCCACATGGTGCTGTACATGGAAAGGGGTTGGAGTTGGCTGAGAGCCAGTCAGTATAGATGTCACACCACTAAAAAAGATGAGCTTAGAAACATGCCTGGAAGTTTCCGTTTTTATTTTAAGCAAATACAAGCTGAAGATTAACACTTGGCTGACCCCAGTTCCCAAATGCTAAATGTAATGTTTGGAGCAATATAACACCCTGACATACCCCAGGTCCTTAGAATGGAGTAGTGTTTTCAAGCATCCCTTGATTTTCCCAACCTTGGGGGCTTTTTCCAGTTCTACTGACTGAAGAAATAATGATGTCCAAATCCCAGTCAAATGCCTCCTGATTCCCTCCTCCCACCCCCAATACTTTTTTACCCAGTTGCATAAAATGATGAGACCTTGATGCCTAGGTAGCCTCTTATGGGCTCCTGAGCAGTTGATTAAAAATAATACTTTGGTATCATTTATTAAGTTTGCATAATCAACTGCCCAGGAAGCATTTAGAACAAACAACCACTCTGATGCCAAAAACCATGTGAGTAAGCAATCAGCTCAAATCATGAGAGAGACAATTAAATTTTCATGTATCATAAATGAAATATCCATTAGGGACCTTTTCCAGTGACCTCCAGGTTTAGCGATTCCTGGGACCAAAGGCCCCATCCTCAGTCCTGTCCCCATTCTGGCCTGTGACACAGATTTCAGGCACTGCAGAGGGAGAGAACCTGCAACAGTAAACAAATGTAACTAGTTTTGGAGAGCTGCTATTGACAGTAAAATTCTAATTTTACTCTCGCTCCCAGAACAGATGTACCTCAGAGTCCATAGACTGCAATACTTAACTGCAGCTACTCAGCTGTGACCTTCAGCCCCAGGCTCCCTGCAATAAAATTTTCATGCAACCATATGGAAGAATATTTTAATAGAGATTTACTGTCAGTAACTGTCCCAAAGGAGCAAATAAGGAAGCTGTAACATATTGCGTACAGTAAATCAAGGGGACTTCAATGGAAAAACGAAGCCTCCCTGAGGCTAGCATCTTTACAATTACAGGCAACACTTTGTACAAATATGTGTACAAAGGACTAGATATGCACTCAGTTAAGCAGCTTAAAATGGTTTCGATTTGGAAATATATTTATTTAGAATTTATTTATTGGATTTTATAAGTGGCAGGCACTTACCTGTCAGGGCTGAGTGCATGTGGCTTCCTTCCCCAAGGCTTCTAGGACGGAAGTGAGTGGAGGTGACTTGGAACTTGAAATCATTCCCACCTGGAGGAGGTAGCAGGCTGTAGAAAGTCTACAACTGGACAAGGCGTTTCCTCACAGCCAAGGACAGACATTGGGACCAGAGGATTAGCCCTGGAAGGGACCGCAGAGAGCCTCCAGTCTAATGTCCTTGGGCTTTGTGTGGCCTGTGTCTAAACAAGCCTAGGGAAACTGACTGGAAACTGAAAAATTCAAGCACACTCATTATTTGGGAAGCATAGACGCTCAAAATCCCAGTTGTAGTGCTGGAGTCTGAGACAATATGATAGAAATGGAAGCCCTGGAGGGAATTTAAATCATCTGGTCCAATTTCTTCATTTTAGAGATGAAGAACTAAGGCCCAGAGAAATGAAATGAATTCCCTGAGGATATGTGGCAAAGTTAGCACAAAACACTGAGACTGCAGTCAGAGGACACAGGGTATGAGGAAGGACTCTGGGGCTTGACCAGGGAGACTCTTGGGGAACCAGCATGTGGAGGGGTTAGGTTTTTAATGGGTAAAATCCTCTCTAGGAACTAACCCTGCCTCCACAATTTATACTCTCATTAGGAGTTGGCTTCCCCAGAAGGCAGCTGCCACCCCAGGTTCTTGCTTCCCTTTAAGATGTCTCTGTCTCTCTCTGTCTCTCTGTCTCTGTTTCTCTCTTTGTCTTTCTCTGTCTCTTTTCCATCTCTATCTGTCTCTGCTTCTGTCTCTGTCTCTCTGTGTATCTCTTCTCTATCTCTGTCTCTCTCTTTGTCTTTCTCTGTGTCTCCTCTCCGTCTCTATCTCTTTCTGTCTCTCTGTGTCTCCTCTTTGTCTCTCTCTGTTTCTTTCTGTCTCTGTCTCTGTGTATGTTTTCTCTCTCTGTGTGTCTGTCTGTGTGTGATTCTCCTCTCTGTCTCTCTTTCTCTCCCTCCTTCCTTCCCTCTCCTTTTTCCCTCATTTTCCCTCTTTCCCTTTCTCTTTTTCTCCCCTCTCTTCCTCCTTCTTCCTTTCCCTCTCTCCCCTCTTTTTTTATCCTCTCTACCTATTTCAACTATTGGTTATCTATCTATTCACATGCATGTATAGATAAATATATACATATTTATGGGAGTCTCATTATATATGTATATATATACATGTATATATATATACATATATAGTATACATATTTACAAAGAGATTGTAAGTTCTATGAGATCATGGATACTGTTGCCTTTCTTTGTATCACTAGCTCTTAAGAGTGTCTGGCATATGTTGTTTTAGTCATTTTAATTGTGACTGACTCTCCATTTGGGTTTTCATGGCAGAGATACTGGAATGGTTTGTCATTTGCTTTTCCGAGTCATTTTATAGATGAGGAAACTGAGACAGATTTAAGGGACTTTGCCAGGGTCATGCAGCTAGTGTCTAAAGCCAGATTTGAACTTAGAAAGATGAATTCATAGTGAGTGCTTAATAAGTCCTTATTAACTTAATGATTGACTGGCTAAATTGTATAATCCCAGGCAATTCACTTAATTTCTCTGGGTCTCAGTTTTCTCATCTATAAAATGAGGGGATAGCTGATAATAGATTAGATTACCTCTAAAGGTCCTTCTAGTTATAAATCTACTATCCTGAATACCAGATATCTCTATTTTCAGCCTCATACATTTACTGTTTCCTCATGTAATTCCCTCAAAGAAGGTAGTGAAAAATATTTGTAGTCTGAAAACCTGAGAGCAGGACCTGCACTTTCTAGCTATGTGATCTTCAGAACAACACATAATCTCTGTCTGCCTCAGTTTCCTCACTTAGAAAATGAGGCTGCCCTGCCCTGGATACCTTAATTGTGAGGGATAACTAAAAAATATCAGCATTATAACTACAAATTATGTTATAATGCAAGCTACTGTCAGACACAGCCTGTAATCACAAAAGGAGAACTGGTGTTAAACAAGATGGGTATTAGACAAGATGGAATCAGCTAGTAAACAGGGCCTCTTCTTATCTTTTCCTTCCCCTTTTTTCATTTAAACACCATCAATCCATAGAGAAGATCCCACAGTGAGCTGAGGAAGATGGAAACATGATAGAAAGTAAATAACTCAGCACCTGCACCTCTCTCTGAGCATGAGTGCATGGCTGCTATCATTTCACCATTTCCTTCCTTTGCTCTTGCCCCGACCATTAAGAGCATTTCTGAGATCAGATATTTGTTTCCTTGAGGGCAAACAATGCAGTCATTTCTCCCTTCCACTCAGCTGATGGAAACTCTAATATGAGGGGCAGTAATTCAGAGATAAATAGACTGAACACTATCTGTGACAGTCCATATTTTATCATGGAAGAGAAGGCCTGAAACCTAAAAACTCAAGCGTAGGAGGCGTATTATGGAAGCCTCCTCATTTGATGATGTGTTCCTGGTACATAATGAAAGGAGAAAAAAAAAACTGCTTAGCATCCAAGTGAAGATCAAAATATCCAAGTGACCGAAAATAGGCAGCTGGACAGGTGATAAATCTTTATGTTTTCGTAAATGCCTGTGGGTTGTCGCATTTGACAAAGAGAGATCACAATAGAACAATTGTCATACCTGATAAATGAGTCTTGGGAATTTTTATTCTTCTGTTGCAGTGATTTGGGTTACTATGAAATGGAGGTAATAAGCACACATACACACAGATCCCAAACAGGTTTGGTTATACACTCAGAGCATCTTATGTTGACTAATCAGAACTTGGCTGAGCATTGTGAGTTAATGTGAGAGAAAGAGAGAGACATCTGTTCACACCATCGGGTTAATTTTTAAGTCATTCAACAGGGCTCTTTGGCCTTGTTTCTTCTTTTAGCTCAGCTCTCAATAGCTAGGACTCTTTCTCCTTTGAATTCATGGTTATGTTTCTTCTTTGCTTTTGTGAGATTATGCTGCATAAAACTACTTCAATGCGATCTCTGTATTTGTGTCACCCTGAATATCTATGTTCTTTGCTAGACAGAATATTTCCTAATGAACAAAGAGCTCTGCCGTAAGATATCATGGCCATCTGAGCAGAGAAAATCCCCCCTCTCCCCTAATGCTATCTGATAGAATAATGGAGGAAGAGGAGGAAGAGAGAGGTTCACACTTAAATCTCAGGTTTAGACTATAAATTCCTCTCATAGATTGTAAACTCCCTGAGGACAGAGACTGAATTTTGCCTCCTTGTGTATTTCCAGTGGGCTTAGCAAAGGGGCAAGGGGCAATATTGATTGATTGATTGAATAAATCTGCTTCCTACCTTGAATCTCTTAACTAATCTCTGGAGTTACTAGACCTTACCTCACCACCTTTTTGATCACCTATATTTTGATCCAGAGAAGCTTGTCTCTACACCTTTTCACTAGGTTGCTATGTAAATTGGGGAGCAAAAGAAGTAAAGATGAGGAGTAAGAGAATACAGATATAGCAGAGAACCCATTTAATTAAGTTTGGGAGAAACAACTAAAATTTCACCTATTATAAAATGGATGCTCCTTGAATGCTAGGACCTTCTCTCTATGAATTATTTCCAATTTGATCCGTATATATTTTATTTTACATAGTTGTTCGCATGCTCTCCACTCCATTTGACCATGAGATCCTTGGAGAGACTTTTCCCTCCTTTCTTTCTTTTTTTTATTTTTTGCTTTTTTGCTGAGGCAATTGAGGTTAAGTGACTTGCCCAAGGTCACACAGCTATGTGTGTATGACCAGATTTGTTGTGTCTGAGACCAGATTTGAACTCAGGTTCTCCTGATTTTAGGGCTGGTCCTCTATCCACTGTGCCACTCAGCTGCCCCCCCTCCTTTCTAATAGCCTCAATCTCTTAGCATACATAGTACCTGGCAAATATTAAGCACTTAATGAATACTTGCTGACTTATTAACTGACTGACCTGGGGGGGCATTGTTAATCTTTACCTACCCAACAATCAACATTCCTAAGTCAAACCTTTCATATTCCTTTAAGAGACAGATAACATATCTTCATGCTTTAACATACTAGTACTTCTTTACTTCTGTTATTTTGTCCTGTACTTTTTATGAAAATGTCAATTGATGGGAAGGGGAATGAAAGATCTCTTCCTTCCTCCCCTCCCTCAAACCCCTATAAGTGTATCTAATTTTGTGGAGATCGCTTGATCATGTCACTTCTTCCTTAGTACTGAGTGTCATCTTTAAAATAAGTGGCACTGACAGGTTTATTCACTAATGATCATAGACAGTGGGATTAAACTCAAATAAAAATAGGGCCATTCATGAGGATCTTTGCAGGAGGAATACTGACTTAGAAAACCATACATATTTCATATACATACATGTAAGTGTGTATCATTATATGTATTATACATGTGTATGCATACATATATACATATTTTATTGATATAACAACACATTAAAATCAGATTGAAACTATAATGTAATCTGATTTAGGCCATACTCAGAAGTATTGGGGGCTGTATGCAGCCAGTGGTCTTGTGTTTGGTACCTCTGGTCTTAGGTCCCCTGAAATCAGAAGTCTTTAATCCCATATACTTGGTTGAAATAATGACAGAATTAAACCTCCTCATCTTCTTTACTTCCCAAATAATACCCAAAATGGAAGAATTCTTAGATATTAGCTAGTCTCGCATTTTACAGATAAAGAAACTGAGATTCAGAGAAGTGAATGGATTTATCTTCCATAATCTGACCTTGCTTACCTAAGAACTAATAGTAGCTAAATTTTATATAGTTCTTTTAAAGTTTTCTTAACACTTTATATGTATCAATTCATTTGTGCATATTATTAACTCATTAACAGCATCCCTGTGAGATATTTATTATTACCCACATTTTACAAATGAAGATGAGAAAAATTACATGATTTGACCAGAGGATGGAGACTGAATGTGGATTCAAGCATGGTATTTTTATCTTTTGTTATTGTTTGCTTGTTTTTTTCCCCTTATAGTTTTTTCCCCTTTTGATCTGATTTTTCTTGCACAATATGACAAATCTGTAAATGTGTTTAAAAGAATTGTAATATTTAACTATATCAGATTGCTTTCTGCCTTGAGGAGAGAGAGATGGTAAGGAAAGGAGGAAGAAAAATTTAGAACACAAAGTTTTACAAAAATGATTGTTGAAAACTATATTTACATGTATTTGGAAAAATAAAATACTATTAAAAAGTGATTTGCCCAGAGATAGGTACAATAAATAAGGGTTCTGCACTTGCAATCAAGAAGAGCTAAGTTCAAATTTGACCACAGAACCATGCTGTGTCTCCTTGAAAAGTCACTTAACCTCTATTTGCATTTCTTCAATTATAAAATGTAAACAATGATATCACTTACCTTGCTGGGTTGTTGTGAAGATCAAATGAAATAATACCCGTAGAGCACTTAGCCTTGCATCTGGAATGTGGTAGGTACTATATGAATGCTAACTATTGGCAATTATTATTTAGGATTGTACTTATAGGAAGTGTCTGAGGTAGGAATTAAACCTAGCTTGTGCTGATTCCAAATCCAAGGCTATCTGCACTATTCTGCACTGTCCTGTCACTACTTTCAACAATAAACATCCCCCTTAAATCAGGCTGATTTTTTTCCCCACTTGAAATGTCCAAATATTTGCCCAGAGGAAGCTGATGGCTCAGCAGATAAAGAACTGAGCCTAGTGTCAGGAAAAACTGAATTCAAATCCAGCTTCAGACATTTCCTAGCTGTGTGATCCTGGGCAAGGAATTTAACTTCTGATTGCCTGACAAAATGGATTCACTGGAGAAGGAAATGACAATATCTCAGCTAAGAAAACCCCATGTCGCATTACAAAGGGGTCATATATGACTGAACAACAATACAATCTAATCCATATAATAATAGTATCAACTTAGTATTTTCACTTTTTTGTTGTTGATTGCTTGACTTTTTTTCTCATTTTTTCCTTTTTGATCAGATTTTTCTTGTGTAGCATGATAAATGTAGAAATATGTATAGAAGAATTGCACATGTTTAACATATATATTGCATTACCTGCTGTCTAGGGAAAGAGATGGGGAAAAGAGGGAGAAAAATTTGGAACACAAGGTTTTGTAAGGGTGAATATTAAAAACTATCTTTGCATGTATTCTGAAAATAAAAAGCTATTATTTAAAAAATAATGGTCCCAACCATCTGAGAATTCCTATTGTACTAATAAATAATACCACACTGCTTAAGACATAGTCTTTCTCCAGTTATTTCTTATGTGCTTGTCTTGTCTCCCCAACAAAATGGTGGAGACAATATGGTGGAGTGGAAATAGGCACTGAATTTAGAAGGCTGAAATCCCAACCTGGCCATTTATTAGCCATATCACTGAGAAAGCTGCTTCTAATCTCTGATGCTCAATTTCTTAATCTACAAAAGAGGAAAAATAATACTTGTACTAAGTTTCTCTTTGGCTTATGGTAGAAATTAAATGGGGTATTTGTTAAGTACTCTGTAAAACTGCATTAAGCAAAGTAAGCTATTATCATAGGATCATAATTTAGATATGGGAGGAATCTCAGTGATTATGTAGTCTCACTCCTCATTTTATAGAGTAGGAACCTGAGAGGTCTCTTTGCACCATGATGATTATTAGCTGAGGGATTGAAGCTGGGGAGGTTGGAGAACAGGATCTAGAGTCAGGAAGACTCATCTCCCTAAGTTCAAAACTTAGTAGCTGTGTGATTCTGGGCAAGTCACTTAAACCTGCTTGTCTCAGTTTCCTCATTTGTAAAACGAACTGAAGTAGAAAATGGCAAACCACTCCAGTGTCTCTGCCAAGAAAACTCTGAACAGGGTCACAAAAGAACCAGACATAACTGAAACTACCGAACAATGAAATTTAGAAAAACGTCTTCCTTCTTCTCAAGAAATAGAACTAGAAGTTAATTTCTAATGTGGCATTTCACCTTCTTGGGAATCATTTTATAAACAGCAAGATCACAAGCCCTGAAAACTTCTATTGGAGTAGCATACTCCTAAACCATCTGAGTGTGACTAGTGGTGGAAGCAGGTAAACAACTCCTAAATTTAGCCAAATCTATCCATCTATGGAACCATCCATCCAACCATTCATCTCTATATGTATGCTTACACTTACAACTATATGTATGCATATATAGTCCCTTAAGTACATATGTATATATACAAAGTATATATGTATGCATATATATGTAGACCCACACATGTGTATATATATATATATATAGGCAAAAATCTCTGTAGTTTCATGTTAAAGATTGGAACTATATTAATATATATTTTAATATATATTATATGTCATATAATATATATTGTACTAATATATATTAAATATATGTATTAAATAATTTTAAATATGCATATACATATGTAGTATATATACATATACATATATGCATACATATATATATATATACACCTATGTGTTTATATATATACATGGTATTCAAAAATTTATATATGCATATATAATAAAATTTTAAAATCATATATTTGCATGTATTGTTTTTAAAATTTAAATGACATATATGTATATTTTTAGAATTAAGAGCCTTATCACTGGAAGTACTTGTGCCCAGGTTATATATCTACCAGATAGGGATGTAATAGAGAGTATTTTTGCCTTGTGTAGGAACTAGACTGATTATACAATCTACAGTGCCTCTCCTAACTCCAAGAGTCTTTGAAACTATGATAATTAATTGACTGAATAAAATCAATTGCTTTCAAAACGATTGGTTTGAAAAGTGTTCTTTTGTTGCCTCTATACGAAGTGGCTTTAAAAATCCATCTATATTCACATAAATAGTAACTTTGAAAACCAAGTTATTGACCAGTTGGGAAATTGGCAATATATAATAAATCTAGTAAGTGCTTATGTTCTAGACACTGTTCTAGATACTGGGGATAAAAGTTATTAACAAGTAGTTGGACCAAGGTCAGCATGTTTTTATAAACTGATTTGAATGTGTAGACACGTTCATAAAGACTTAAAAAAAACTAATATTGTTCCAGGAATATGTATCTACAATTTAATTAACCCATAGATTTAACCAAGCTGGCTACTGCACCCACTTTAATACATAGATATTTATTCACCTATTAGTCTTGTCAGTTTTCCCTCCTGTGATTTTTTTAAAGCTCCAGTACATGAAATGAAACAGAAGGATTTATTATTCCCTGGAGAGGCATAGAAAACTACTTTACTGAGAGCCCCTTGCCAAGGGCTAATTGTTTCAAATGAAGCTCCAAATTAGAAGGGTCAGAAGACGTGTTCTGAAAAGAGCATTGAACTGTGAGTCGGAAGAGCTGGGTTCTAGTCCTAAGGATACCATTCCCTTGTTGTACGATCTGCGGCAAATCACTTACCATCTCTGAGTGCCAGTATTCTCATCTCTAAAATAAGAAGCCACAAAGGCACAGTAGCTAAAACATTAGTCAAGAAGAACTGAATTTATATGCCCAAAAGTTTATAAAATTGCATGGACTGTTTGATCCAAAAATACCACTGCAAGATATATATCCCAAAAAAGATCATTAAAAAGGGAAAGGAACCTACATGAACAAAAATATATTTATAGCAACTGATTTTGTGGTAGCAAAGAATTGGAAACTGAGCGGATGTCCATTTGTTGGGAAATGACTGGATAAGTAGTGGTACATGAATGTAATTGAATACTATTGTGCTATAAGAAATGACTATCATATTTCAGAAAAACCTGGAAAGACTTACATGAATTGATGCTGAGTGAAGTGAGCAGAATCAGGAAAACATACACAGTAAAAGCAATATTGTTCGACGATCAACTTTGACAGACTTAGCTCTTCTCAGCAATTCAGTGATTCAAGACAATTACAAAAGACTCATGATGGAAAATATTATCCATATCCAGAGAAAGAATTGTGAGTCTGAATACAGACTAAAACATACTTATTTTCACTTTTTTTTTGCTTTTTCTTTCTAGTGTTTTTCCCTTTAATTCTGATTTTTCTTTTACAACATGATTAATGTGGAAATATGTTTTAATATGATTGTACATGTATAACCTATATCAGATTGTTTGCTGTCTTGAGAAGGGAAGAGGGAAGGAAGGAAAGGAGAAAAAAAAATGAAACTCAAAATCTTACAAAAATAAATGTTGAAAACTATATGTGTAGTTGGAAAAAAGTGAGATATTATTGAAGTGAAAAAACTTAAAAATTTTAAAACAAAAAAAAAATACTTACCAGCTCTGTGATCCTTAACAAGTCATTTGAACTCTGTCTATCTGTTTCCTCAAGTATAAAATGGGAATGAATAAATGCACTTTCCTCTCAAGTTGTTGTGAGAATAAAATGAGAGGATATTTGTAAAGTACTTAGTACACTGCCTGGTACATAGTAGGCGCTTAATAGATGTATGTTCTCTTCTTCTTACTTAATGATTTTTAAGATCCCTCCCGATTCTTAAATTTCTGTGGGTTCTTGTGGCTAGGAATCCTCTGTTTATTTTCACAGTATGTCAAACATCCAAATAAATTTCATTTCCTTTACTGAGTCTGTTTCCTGCTCTTCTATTAAATCAGTTACCAAAGATTCTATTTTTTATTCTTTTCAGTTGCAATACTCTCACCCTTGATAGCTTCATGGTTTTTTCTCTTCATTCCTGTCTCCTGGCTTCCCTGATTTTCTTCAAGTCTTAACTAAAAATCCCACCTTTTATGGGAAACCTGTTTCAATAACTTTTGATTCTAGTATTTTCTCTCTATTGATTATTTCCAGTTTATCTTGTATTTAATGTGCATAGTTGTTTACATGCTGTCTCCTCTATCAGGTCTTTGAGAATAAGGACTCTTTTTTGCCTTTTTTTTTTTTTTACTCCCAGAACTTAACACAGTGCCTGGTACATAGTAGGTACTTAATGAATTTATTCTAAATAACTATATCTACACCTCTTCTGTGTGAATGATTCATAAATCTCCAATTACAATATTCCTCTCCCAGCAAATATTTATCCTGGCACATATTACTCCTTGGCTTTCAGAGAGCTGGGTATCTCTCCCTCCTGGTTCCTTCCTAACTCCTTCCTGGAATTTTATGTTTATCTCCTAAGATAAAGGGTTTAGTATTAGAAGATTCAGCCACCAGTCTCTTGATTCAGAGAAAACTCTACTCCTCATCCTATCTTTGCTGAGAACCTTCTAATTTTTTGGTATTACATGAATATCAGTGGAGCTTGGATGCCAATGGAACATGTCTATTACTTATCTAAGTATTTGACTGGCCCACTCCTTGTCTAAACATATGATTTTCTGGTAATTTCTTTAACAATATTTCTGCAAAATTCTTTGTGGTTATTATGCGGCAGTCTGCTCATGTTGACTATGTGTTTCTCCTGTCACTTTCTAGATAATCTATTATTTTAGTTCTTCAGAAATCATTAGATTCTAATACTTATAGGCATGCTGCTAATTTTAAAATAATTTAGCTTAAGTATCCACGTGGGACAAACTAAGTGGATGAAGAATACTTTTATCCAAATTATGATATGCAATTGGTTGAATAATTTATAGAATTGGTGAAACTGTATCAATACTTTGGACAAGCACTACAAATAGTAAATTAATCATGAAATAAACAGAAAGAAAAAAAGATTACATGGCTTATAGAAAGATTTGCAATGCTTTTAATGATGTGAAGATTTTCCCTGAAATGGAGACCCATCTTTTAGTATTAGCATTCTTCTGGTGATGTTATTTGACTCTTAAGGTTTTTTCCATAAAAATTACAAAAGCAAAACTTAGTTATCTGTTGAAATAATCACAATTTCTGAAACAGACTGAATTAGTACCATTTTATTCTAAGCTGGAAAAGATGCAAATATGAGTGCTTTGGGGGCTATAAATCATATGTGATTTATGGATAAATATAAATCATTGTATGAAAAAACTGGATGCATTAAAATGAAATTTTGTCTGTTCTATTACCCTGGAGCTTCAATTTCCTGGTACTTATCTCCCAGCTCAGCTCTATGAATGAATTTCAGTTGAACTGCCTGGATTTTTTGGTTCAGTTTTCTTGGTCCTCAGTCACACAGATGATAACCAAGAGTTCTCAGTACTTGAATTAGTTCTGGGCCTTCGTTCTGTATTTTTGAAAAGCCTTACGCACATATTTAGACTATATTTACATGGACATTTGCTTGCATATTTACCCTTGTTATGAGAGAAAAGTCTTCAAGTTTTTTTTTTAAGTTCTGACACTGCACAGAAAGATATTAATTAAATCCAGAGTAGTAACATCGATAATTATTGCTTATTTTTCTTATAGTTCATGGAAATACATATTTGAGAGTTGGATGATACTTTAATAATTTCCAAGTCCTACCCATATATGAAAGGAATCCCCTACCATAACATCCTCACAAATAAAGTATTTTCTTGAAGTCTTGAAGACTTGAAGATTTTTCTTTTTTTTTTTATTTTAAGCTTTTTATTTGTATAACATATGTATGGGTAGTTCCCCAACCTTGATCTTTACAAAGCTTTCCAATACAAATTTTACCCCCAGTCCCCTCCCCTCCCCTAGATGGCAGGAAGTCCACTACATGTTAATAATATTGAAATGCTTGAGAAGTTATGCAAGAAAAATCCTATCTACAACAACAAAAAAAAAAAGAATCAGAGAAAGGCAACACAATGCAAGCAAATGTCAATAGAGATCATGAAAATGTTATGTTGTGGTCCATATTTCATATCCCTCTCTCTGGGTGTATATGGTTTTCTTCAGTGAACAATTGGAACTGGTCTGAGACAATTCTTTGTTGCAGAGAGCCATGTCCATCAGAATTGATATGTAATATTGTCATTGCTGTGTATAATGATCTCCTTGTTCTGCTCGTTTCACTCAGCATCAGTTCATTCAAGTCTCTCCAGGCCTCTCTGAAATCGTCCTGCTGGTCGTTTCTTACAGAGCAATAATATTCCATAACATTCATATACCATAATTTATTCAGCCACTCTCCAATTGATGGGCATCCCTTCAGTTTCCAGTTTCTAGACACTATAAAAAGGGCTGCCACAAACATTCTTGCACATGTGGGGCCCTTTCCCTCCTCTAAGATCTCTTTGGGATATAGGCCCAGTAGAAACACTGCTGGGTCAAAGGGTATGCACAGTTTGACAACTTTTTGAGCATAGCTCCAAATTGCTCTCCAAAATGGTTGGATCCGTTCACAGTTCCACCAACAATGTATTAGTGTCCCAGCCCTCCCACATCCCCTCCAACATTCATCGTTATCTTTTCCTGTCATTTTAGCCAATCTGACAGGTGTGTAGTGGTATCTCAGAGTTGTCTTAATTTGCATTTCTCTGATCAATAGTGATTTGGAGCAACTTTTCATATGACTAGAGATGGTTTTAATTTCATCATCTGAAAATTGTCTGTTCATATCCCTTGACCACTTATCTATTGAAGAGTGGCTTGAATTCTTATATATATGAGACAATTCTCTATATATTTTAGAAATGAGGCCTTTATCAGAACCATTAAATGTAAAGATGATTTCCCAATTAGATGCTTCCCTCCTAATCTTGTCTGCATTTGTTTTGTTTGTACAGAAACTTTTTAACTTAATATAGTCAAAATTATCCATCTGGTGTTCAATTAGGAGTTCCAAGTCTTCTTTGGACATAAATTTGTTCCATCACCACAGGTCTGAGAGATAAACTATATTACGTTCCTCTAACTTGCTTACAAAGTCCCTCTTTATATCTAGATCATGAACCCATTTAGATCTTATCTTGGTATGTGGTGTTAGGTATGGGTGAAGACTTTTCTTGAAGAAGAAAATATAATTCCCCTTAAAGAGGCCCATTCTGCTTTTGGACATCTCTAATTATTAGGAAGTTTTTTTCCTGTTAATAAGCCTAAATTTGTCTCCTAGCATTCTTTACTCTTTGATCCTTGTTCTGCCTTCTGGGGTCAAATAACAGTTGAGTCCCTTCTTTACATAACAGTTCTTCAAATACTTGTAGATCACTATTATGGACCCTGAATCTTCTCTTCCCCTATTCAAACAACCTAATGTATTTCCATATAACCCAGGTTAATGACCTTTTACCAGCTTGGGAACTTCTTTTGGATACTCTCCAGCTCAAAATCATGGTGTATGAACTAACCACAGTATTCCAAATGAGGACTAAAAAGGGTAGAGTGGGAATATCACCTCCCTATTCCTGGAAGCTGTACCCTTCCTAATGCAACATAAAATTACATTAACTTTCTTTTTAGCTTCTACATCACACTGCTGACTCATATGAGTCATAGAATAGCTGTTGATCTGAAGTGGTAGGGGCAATTTCCTCATTTTGAACTCCCTATTCCAAAAAGAATGTCTGGGCTGTTTGAAACAAACAAACAAATAAACAAATAAAATGAACAAAAAACCCAAAGGTTAAAAAATGAATGACTGAATTATGATCTGCACTAATTGAAGGACTCCCTTTATCTCTGGAACCAAAAATCCATCAAAGTATAAAAGATAATGCTAAAATCCTACTTTTAAAATGATTGATTTGCAAATAACAATTGACATCATCATCCTATACTGTGTATTTTACTGTCTCTCAATTCTAGCTGTCAGAATTTGGTTCTGCTTTAAAGATCTAAGAACTGATAAGGAAACATTAAGCTCTACTTCTTAGGCCACAGTGAAATGTTAACTTCAATTTCAAGGTGAAACTGATCTTCAGAGAAACTCTTGGACCACCCTCTACCCAGGCTCAAAAATCTATATTCCCTGGATTTTTAGTATTAAGATGTTATTTATCTTGTAACTTTTCCAGAAATTAGGAGACTTAAAGAGATCCATTTTAAGGAGTTAGGATGGTGTCCAATATAAGCAATGAGTGCCTGGAAAATGGTCTGTTTTAAATACATATCTATAAAACCATACAATTCCATTCTTATTGTATTATTTGTCTACCTGATGCTTTCTCATAAGCTTTGGTGAACCAGACTTTTTTTTTGCAATGGAGAGGATTGGGAAACAGCTTTTAAATTTTAATAACTATAACTGGCTTATTTTTGAGATTGATGGTGAAACAGTAATGGTTGTGTTGGGTACCTTAAGTCACACTAGACCACCAAAACATAATTAAAAGGTTATATTTAAACATGTTTTAGTATGTTATTCATCTTAATCTGAGCCTGAGCTGTACTCAAGCATAAAATATTGTGTTTGGGTGTTTTTAAAGTCTTTTTCTTTTTTTGTCTTAGTATTTGATAGTTTTTGCTTAGATGAGAGGTAAAAATTGAAATACCACAAGAAATGGTATGTTTGTAAGTGGCAAAAGCAGAATGGAAGAGAGGCTATGAAAAAAATCATTTCTGGAAATCTTGTGGGAAAAAATCCAGTGTTAAAGTTTTATCAAGTAGACTTGCCTCTGACCAGCTGGTTGATAGAACTTTCCCCTCTATCCAAAAAGTCTAAATCATGCTACTCAGCCATGTGGCATATTCAGCATTTGGATATGTAGGTTTAAATATGTTTTCACATTGTCACAAAATCTCACCCTAAGGAAGGACCTCAGTGGCATTTTGTAAAATTTCTACCTGCACCACTCTGGTATAAGTCTCATCACCTTTTGTTGTTCAGTTGTTCAGCTGTTTCATAACCCCATTTGGTTTTCTTGGCAGAGATACAGGAGTGGTTTGCTATTTTTTAATCTGGATCATTTTACAGATGAGGAAACTGAGGCAAAGAGGGCTAAGTGATTTGCCCAGGGTCACCTATATGGTAAATATTTGAGACCTGATTTGAACTCGGGAAGATGAATTCTCTTGACCTCATATCCAGTATTCTATCTATTATACTATTTGCCCACTCCACATCACTTAACATTTGGACTGTTTCTATAGCTTCCTAGTAGAAGCCTAGTAGGCCTGCCTGCCACAAGTCTTTCCCCACTCCAAACCATCTCCCATTCAGCCAACTAAAGTAATTTTTCTAAAATTCAGGTCTGAACCTCAACTCAATAAACTCTAGTGGCTTCCTATTACCTGTAGGATATAATACAAAATGTTCTGTTTGACATGCAAAGCCTTTCATAACTTAACTCCCTCCTGCCTTTCTAGTTTTCTTACATCCTACTATCCAGTATGTACTGTTTGGTCTAGTAACACTAGCCTCCTAGCCGTTCCATAAACAAGACATTTCATCTCTCTGTTCTGGGCATTCTCTATGGTTATATTTCCTGTAATTGGAATGGTATCCTTCCATTTCACCAACTCCTGGTCTCCCTGGTTCCTTTTACATCCCAATTAATATCTCACCTTCTTTAGGAAGCCTTCCCTAATCTCTCTTAATTTCAGCATCTTCCCTCTTTTGATTCCTATTTATCCTGTACATAGCTTGCTTTTTATGTATTTGTTTTTATATTGTCTCCTCCTATTGGATGGTAAACAAGGACTTTTTGCCTTTTCTTGTGTCCTCAACACACACCATAATGCACATAGTAATCACTTAATAAATTTTGGTTCATTATAGCACTGTACCATTATAGCAATTTGACATATTTTTTTCATTTGTCTATCACTTGTTTGAATGCCTTCAGTATCGGAGAATCTACTCCTACCTCCTGAATCATCCCATCTCATTTTTGGATAGTTCTCATTAAGAAGTTATTTTTTCCTCTAAATCAAGCATACATTTGTTTCTTTGATGTTTCTGCTTATTTCTCATAGTTTTATACTCTAGTACCAACAAGAGCAAGTCTAATTTCTCATGTAACAGGTCTTCAAATACTTGAAGACGGCTATCATTTCCTTCCTAAATCTTCTCTTTCCTGACTAAACCCTAGTTTTAAAAACCAAAAAAAAAAAACTCTCATTTTTTCACCAAATAATTTTTATCTTATCACAACCAGCATTCCAAAATAAAAATCAGAATAACTAAATTTTATATAAGCTTTTTCAGAAGCAAAATCATCCAAAGTAAAGTTTTTGTGAGATACTAAGAACAAGGCAAAAGCTTACCCACCAACAATTACTAGATGATCCAAGAATTTTCCTTTCCTGAGAGATGAGGGAAGCTAACTAATACTGTGTGTAGGGAACATCTGGATGAAAAGTAAAAGTGAAATCAATGATGCAAATGCTTTGTTTTCATCAAATATTTAAATATGTAAGCATATCCATTGATAAACTGAATACTTTTTTAAACTTATTTAGTATCATCTGGAATTATTCTAAGAAGTCCAATTTACCCTTCTCCCCTCAATAAAACCTTTTGAAAAGTCTTATGCTATTAGAAAATCCAATTTCTCCAAATTAGAGATAGAGTATTCTAGCTAAGTATTCTGGTTAATGGAGATCAACCATCTATATAAACAAAAAAGACTGATTTTGAAAGAATAAGATAAATACCATAAAAATTAAGCTGGAGGGGCATTTAGGTGGCTCAGTGGATAGAGCACCACCTTGAAGTCAGGAGGACCTGAGTTCAAATCTGGTCTCAGACACTTAACACTTCCTGGCTGTGTGACCGGGGGCAAGTTACTACCCCAATTGCCTCAGCAAAAAAAAAAAAAAAAGGAAAAAAAATTAAGCTGGACATAATATAATTCTTAATGAGCATGAAGAGAAATTTTGGAATGTTGTAATGCTTTACTTCAACATCTTCAATATGAATGTGACTCCTAATTGGACAGCGCAATAGTAAAAAACAAACAATAACAACAAACTCTGTATAGTCCATGTGGCAAACCATAGATGTTGCCTTTTAAAATATGTCCTTAACATCAACTTTAAAAATATTAATTTAAAATATGTATGAATGTGAGTGCTGACAATAGCCAGAACCCCAGGACATATGTCTATCAGTCAGTCATTTATTGATCCACCCTCATCACTACTTCTTTCGATCTTACTGTCATCAATTTAGAATTGAAAAAGATCTGAGAGGTCATGTAGCCCAACTATCCCACTTTCAAGATGAAAAACCTGAATTTTAAAAAAGATTAATCCTCCAGTATTCCCATCTATAACTATAGGTGAACCAGGATGTCTTTCATGTCAGTCACCTTCCCCCATGTACTAGCCTATTCCATTGTTTCCCAACCCTGATCATTATTTCAGTTATTCAAACCTCAGTAATCATGATTAAATAAGAGATTTAATTAGAGCACCACACAGCAAAAAAGCAAGAAAGCCTGAATCATTAGTATCATAAAACAGGATACATACAAACAGTCTATAGACATCCTAATTTCATCTCCACAGCAATACCCTTTCCCAGGTTTCAGTCTTCTTCCTCTCCCTCTGAAGTAGCATGAGAATGGAAATGAACTGACCATAATTTCAGTGACATGGAATAAACTTCTTTAGCTTCCCTGTGAGTTGGTTGTAGTTAACTCACAACAGTACAAAAGGTACTTTAAAATGATCTTTCATTCAACACAATTGGAAATCCATGTATAATCACTGAAGAATTTAGTAGTTGAAACTATAAGAACAAATAGGAAAATAGAATTCCTCCTCCAGGAAATCTCCTTAGCTGCTTCCTCAAAATCTGTCCTAAGACCTGGCTCAATCTGTAGTCAGTTTCTGCAATCTCAATATTCAAAAATGACACTGCTCAAAGTCTCCAAAGGCCAATGACCAAGAGCTGCTGCTGTCATAAAACTACCTCCCACCTCTGTTTTTTTTTTTTTTCCCTTCAAGTTTTATGCATAGGGATCTCAGTCCTAGGTCCTGGTTGCCCTATAAATCCTTCCATCTTGTTAATCACACGTCAACTCTGTTAAGTTCCTACCTCCAGCCCAGTCTCCACCCTCAGGGACTTGGAAGCAAAGAACATTCCTTTATTTTATTTCTCATAAAAGGAGAATGGAACACATACATGCATCTCATCATTAATGCTTTCACATTACTTAGATCCCAGCTTCCTTTATTCACTCAGTCTCATTGATAGAACAATAAAAGCTCCCACAGTTGCTCTGAATGGTTGAATTTCTATAAGACATTTCCCATTAGGATTATATATTACATATAAGCATTTTCAGACAAAAGGCAAGGTGAAAAGTAAATACACTAATTACTACTAATAATAACTAACACATTATCACTCACTGTGTGTCAGGCACTGTGTGCTAATGTTGTATAATAATTATCTAATTTGATTTTTATAACAACCCCGGGAAATAGGTGCTACTACTACCCCCATTTTACAGATGAGGAATCTGAAACAATAGCAGATATTATGCCCAAGGTCACACTGTTAGTGTCTGAGGCTAAATTTGAATTCAGATCTTCCTGACTCCAGGTCTAGAATTCTATTCACTGTACCAACTCACTGCCCCAAAGCAAGTCATATTCCTCTTGCCTCCCTCTCATTATATTTTCAAATTTATTCTAGCATTCACTCCCTCAAAACATTCCAGGGAAGTCAATAAAGAAAGTACATTTTACAGGTGGGGAAACTGAAGCAGTAGAAGGCTAAGTGACCTTTCAGAGTCTATCCAGTGTTGGCAGGATAGGAAGTGCACATGGGAAGTGTTCTTTCCATGAGACCTAATTTTTCCTAGGCTGAAGGATAGTGATTGTCTTGATCGTTAACAACTTAGTGCAATAGGAACACTAAAATGAAAATGTCCATTTCATGCCAACAGGGAGCCCACCTTTCTCTAAAGAGAATGAGTGAGTTAGAATTCAATGCATCGACATCCATCACATCCCAGCAAGCAAGGACCTCCTCCCAGCATATCTCCCACCATGTGTCCTTCTTCTCCCCCCGCTGCCCCTGCCAAGGAGGGGAAGAGGAGATTAGGAGAGTGCCACAGGAGCTGACTCAATATTTATGTTTTATGTGAGATGATTTGGGTTATTAGCATCAGTGGACACATTCTGTTTCCCCTGTGCAGCAACAGCAGGTGATTTCCCCTCCCCCACTAAAAATATCTGGCCCACGACCAATTCCAAAATTAAACATTTGTTTGCCAGACATGCACAGCTGTAATTGGTCCGCTGCTGGTTTGCTGCATAACATGCCACCTGCTAGCTCCTTTTCCAGAGAAGAGGACGGGAAGAACTGAATGAAGACTCAGATCAGGGAACAATTAAGAAGCTCTCTCCCTTTTGCTATCTTCTCTCATCCTCCTGTGTTCACCCCAAGATGTTGCAGGAATACAGAGAAATTTGCCTTCACATAACAGTTGGGGCAGGTATAATATTTTGCTACTTGCCAAATGGCAGAAGGAAAACATATTGGTTCTTCCCAAAGGTTAGGCTTCTTTGGGTAGAGGGAGGGAGTCATTTACAATATGACTGGGTTAAATCAATTTCTGTTATGACAATTATCTATGTGATGGGAGGAATAAACCACCTCTCATTCCAAAAAAAAAGATGAATTTGAGATGAGTAATTAGCCATCACACAGGTTTTCTGCCTAGAGTAAAGGAAAGAGATTCTGAAAATGATTAAAGTTTTGCTAAAAAAGAAGCTTTAAGAAAATTCGGTTATGCTTTCACTTTCACTAGTATTTTTTAAGTTGCCAGAGGTAATTTCCTTCTATCATATAATCCATTGTTTTCTAAGAGAAATTTCATAAAGAAGTTGGTTTTTTTTATAGTTGAACTGGAGCTGGTGTGATGAAAACAATAAAAATTCTTGTTTGAAAGTATTTCTTTCTCTGCTTCTAAGACAGCCAGGGGAATAAGATAACAAATGTACACTCATCCAGAGATGATGATTTGCCAAAATCAAGTGGAAGAGGAAGGTTCAAGGGTTCAAAAGCTTCAAGTTCAAGTCTAAACTCAGGAGGAGTGATTTAGGAGTGTACTTTGGGGGTGACATCTATATCCGGCACCAGCAAACTACACACAATTATTTCTTCAAAGGTTGCACTTGCTTGGGGGTTCTTCCAACATCCTTTCCACTCTCCCTTCCTATTTTCTGGCACAGATTACTTTCTGCTCCTGAGACTGGGACTGACACTGTCCAAGTTGAACGAGGTTTCATAGTTGTTATTTTGGTGTTGGAGAAGGGTGGAAGGCAGACAAAGAGGTAAGAGATCTGAAAATTGTATTTTTCACTTATGGGTCAGTTGATTTATTTTACACTCTTTGCTATATAAGCAGAGAATAAAGATAATTTTGGAGAACTCCAAATTGACTCAATTTCCAAAGTTCTGTGGATTTAATGTCCATAACCTTTTTTTCTACTCACAAAACTTAAAAAGCTATCTAAATTCTTTGGACCTTAGTTTTCCTATCAATAAAATGGAGAGTGTTGAACCAAGATCTTGCCCAGTTCTAAATTTATGAATGAATTGAGATACTATGTGATAATGTTCTGCTAAGTTGGAAAGGGAGAGTTATGATAAGTGTTATTATTTTCACACTTCAAGAAACTGAAAACTGAGAGAGATGAGATGGCTCTTGTAGGGTTACAGAGCGATCTAGTAAATGTCCAAGACAGTCTGAGACCCCATGTCTTGCCAAATGGCAGAAGGAAAACATATTGGTTCTTCCCAAAGGTTAGGCTTCTTTGGGTAGAGGGAGGGAGTCATTTACAATATGACTGGGTTAAATCAACTTCTGTTAATGACAATCATCTGTGTGATGGGAGGAATACTCTATCCACTAAATCAATTAGCTCCTCTACCTAGAATGACTATTTTAATCAAACAATCATATAAGCATTTATTGTCTCCTTGCCTCAAATCTCTTCCCATTCCAGTCCATCCTCCATTCAACTGTCAAACTGAATTTCCAAAAGTGAAAGTCTAACTGTCACTTCCTTATTTAGTCAATTCCTGTGCCTCTCTACTATATCGAAAAGCAAATATACAATCCTCTATTTGGCAGTCAGTGCTCCCAATCTACCTTGCCAGCTTCTTACATTTTCCTTCCCCATCCATACACTTTGTCTTCCTTAGTGTTTCACAAACAAGATACTCCATGCATTTTCACTGGTAATCCTCCATCCCTGGAATCCTCTCCCTGTTCATTGATACTCCTGGCTTCCTTCAAGATTCAGCCAAAATCCCATCTTCTATGATCTCCCTTAAGGCTTATAACTTCCCCCGTTTATTACCTATCTATTTAATTATCTAATATTATCTAATCTATTATCTATCTATACATCCTGTTTATATATAGTTGTTTACATATAGTATTCCCCATTAGTTTCTAAGATCCTTGAAAGCAGAAAGTATTTCTTAACTTTTCTTTGCGTCTCTAGCGATTGTTATAAGAGCATATAAAATACTATATTTAGTATATAGTACATATGCTATATCTATATAGCAGATAAGTATCTATATAGCTAAGAAACAAGGCAGGGGGAGCTGTCAACCTGCTTAACCTTGGGGTGCTAACTGCTCATGCAGAAGATTTAAACATCCTCCTCACATATGAGTGAAGCCTCCTTAGCAGCTCACCGCTTTCTGGGGCACATAGGGTTTCTTTTCTCAACAATTCACTCTTGCCCTTTCAAGGCCAGCCTAGGTTGTGACACAAATCTCCACAGAAACCTGATAATGGTTGCCTATTTATACTTACTCACCTCTGAGTTTCAGGGGATACTTTCTTTGGGTTTGTTATTTCTCAAGTAAACTTCCATTTTTATTAAATGTGTGGTCCAAATCCCTAGCCAATTCAACCCATATTCACACACGCACACACACACACATCCACATCCACATGCATACTAGAAATGGGTTTACAAACTCTACTTTTAGATTCTTTGCTTTTGGAGTTGACTCTTCCCATTCTCATTTTTCTGCTTTTCCTGTTCTACTTGGAACTAACACACATTTAAGTTGTTTACTCTGCATATGGCATCAAACACATAACAGGAAACCCCCCAAATATTACTTAGATAGGTAAGAGAGAATTCAGGCTGTGTGTAGTCTGCAGGGCAGGGATTTTTTTTCTTCCTTTGTCACTCTTCCATGTTGAAAAATTGATAAAGCTGATCAAAGAGAAGACTGGATTTATAATAGAAGGCACTGGAGTTTAATAAATAGAATGGGTAATGTGATCAGACCTATGCTATTAGGAAATCAGTTTAGTAGCTGGATAAAAGCTGGTTGGAGGGTATGTAAGAGGCCTATAAGACACTTCTGAGTCCTCTTGATTGGAAAAGAGGAGGTTGTATTATGGATCAATGGATGCTCGGATCTCCACTCTATTGGGAGTGACACAGCAACCCTACCCTTTCTAATTTCCTCAGAGGAACAGTTTAATAGGTTTCTGGAATCCTTTTTAGATACTTCAGGGGCCACAAAAGATCCGTAAACATGGCCTTTAGAGCCTTAGCATCCGTGCCTTAGATTGTGTTAAAGCAACATATGATATAATAGAAAAAGACCAGGACCCACAGCCAGGAAAGCTGGGATTGAGTCCCACTTTGGATACTTGAGAATCATAGTATTGGATATGGTAGGTGCTTAATAAATCTTATTGACTTGACTTTTATAGCTGAAGGCAACTTCAAGGATCATCTAGTCAAATCCTGCAGAACTTAAGGCGCAGAGGTCAGTTACTTGGTATATAGTAAATAGCAGAAATGACATTTGAACTCAATGTTCCCAATGCAATCATCTTTGCACTGCTCTCTACCAGTAGTATGACACTGAATAAGTCAATCTCTCTAAGCTTTAGTTCTTTTTTCCATTTCCAATAATTTTTCCCCTAGTCAATAGTTCAGTAGTAATTATCACTTGTAAAAGCCTTCCTGCTATCTGAAAATGCTGTTGGGAAGTGTGGAGATAAATTCTATAAAAAATTTTATGTAGATGGGAAAATAGGTATAAGTGTTGGAAGCGATTGATGCTTTTTCTTTTCCCATATTCTAGGCAGGATGGCACAATCAGAAAGGCCTGAGTTTGAATCTTAACTAGCTGGGTGACCCTAAATAAGTCACTTGACCAATGTCTGTCTCTCACTTTCCTCCTGTGTAAAATGGGGATAATAACACCTAACTAACAAAAGTTGTTGTGAGCATCAAATGAGATAATATTTATAAAGTGCTTTACAAATCTTAAAGCTCAATAAGCTATTAGCTATTGTGAATCAATCCCTCACATCCTTACAATTTTATCAAATGATCTAATCCAGCTGATATTTGTCTTTATTCTCTTTAGTGCTCTTCCATAAGGATATCTAGGACTCTGATGGGGTAGCTTTATCATACTTGATGATAATAAGCAGCTTGGTAGTATGATAGATAAAATCACAAGAAATAACCTACATATGGGCTGTGTAATCCTGTGCTAGTCACATAACTTCTCTGTGTCTCAATTTCTTCATCTGTAAAAAGGAATAATAATGGCATCTATTTCACAGGGTGGCTTTGAGAACAAATGAGCTAAACATAAGTACTTTCCAAAACTTCAAACTGCTATATGAAGGATATTTGTTATCATACAAATCCATGCAGATATTTTCATTTTTCTTATCGTTATTGTCCTTCCATTTTTATCCTTTAAATGCCCTCAGAATGATTTTGCTTAATTGAGTAGCCCTCCAGATCTTCCTTAAATTAGGTTTGTGCTCCAATAACTTTCTCTGCTTCATTAAATGATACTGCTTAATAACTTGCCATCCTTCTTTGTAAGAGTTTACAAATTAGTTTATGTTCTAAAATAGTGTTGATTCTGGCTGCCATCTCTCTCCACTTGTAATTAAGCCAATTATTTGCATACTAAGATGTTTTTACATTCTTTGGGCTTCCTTACTATTTTATATAAGTTAAACTTTATAAATTGTGCCATTTCCCTTTCTGTCATCCATAGCCCTCTTTAGATTATCAATAACTTTTTAAATAGCTTACAATTAAGAATTGGAAGTCCTACTCTGATGTCTCACCATGACATAAAGGTGACCTTAAATTATCAAATCAAATGTCATCACAATGTAACCTCTATCAGGTTCCACCATGATGTAGTATAGTTATGTAATTTGTTTGCTTTCTGAAGACTAGCTTAGAAGTATAATAAAGCTTATCACGAGTAAGCTGGCCATTTTGTGATGAATTCTTTAGCCATATCCTCAATCTTATATGATTACTTTCCTCTTTAGCAATAGAAATGTAAAGAGAACTTAAAATTACATAGTGCTCTTTTTGACCATCCACAAATTTTAACTTGGTTGTCAATACAATAAATGTGAAATCTGTATCTAATGATTGGTGTATAAGTAAAACTGAATCTTGACATTATCGCAATTAACAAAAGCAGAGGACAGAAGGAAACCAGCTAAACATGTTTTTAAGGAATTAGTTGAGATTTTTTTTTGTAGAATGCTCAATGAAAACTAGAAACATAATTAAAAAAATATTGTTCTTGCATAACAGCGCTCATGATTAGTATTTGCAAGTAAATAAACAAATAATTAAAATAATTGTAGTTTATATTACATTAGTTTCAGAAGATAAAAAAATTCCACAAGGAATTTGATAAAGCCATGGATATCAAATCAACGTAAATTTTGTTACTTGGTGATTTCAAAACAAATGTGGAATTAGGTGAGAATGTTGGTTCTTTGAAGGCAGGAACACTTTTTGTTTTTTCCTTGTATCCCCAAAGTTTGGTACCGTGCCCATCAAAAAATAAGCCCTTAATAAGTGCTTGATAAATATTGAATGTGAGAAATATATTGGTAACATAAGTCAAAAACAAGAAAGGAGGAAGGGTAAAAATTTCATCAGCCACACAGACATCTCATGCCTTTATATCACCACTACTTTCTTCAAGAAGAAAACTGGCAGGTATCCAAAAGATATGGCCATTGCCAAATAATATCACACACACACACACACACACACACACACACACACATACACACACACATACACACACAAAGTGAAACAGATTATATTTTAATGAGCTAGAAAAGACTAATTATGGATGTGGGAATCATTCTTGTATTAGTTATGTAGAATCAGATCATCAGCTTGTTAAAACAAAAAACAATATTTGTATAAAACCACAAGAAAGAATAATGAGAAAAAATGTGACATCCTGAGCTATTCAAACAAATAATTGATAATGAAATAAAATGATCATAAATAGAAAGAACATCAAGGAGAGAATTTACATGGCCAGTATCTTCCTGTGTATGAATATGAAAACAGCAGAATCACAGATTAAGAGGCAACATGCTTTTAAGGAAAGAACACTAACCACTGAGTCAGCCCATCTGGTTTCTAATCCTGTCTCTCCTCTTAACCAGTAACTTAAGCTTGAACCTGTTTCTTCATCTGAAAAATGAAGGGACTAGACAAGATGATCTGTCATTTCCCTTTCAAATCTAAAATTCTATCATGTGCTCACAAAATGGTGTGATATTAATTCCCAGTAAAAAAAAAACCCCACAAAACTGTATTCTTTTAAGTCATTGATTTTTACAGTGAAAACATATAAGGAACCCAGTATTACCATATATATCATTCATATATATGTGTCAAGGGCAATGCATTTAATCACTAGACTTCAGAGACAGCTCCCTAGGTGTGAGAATCTTGTCAGTAATTACGAATAACAGCCCTACCAGTGCCCCTAATGTTCTGACATCAATTTTTCTTGCCTGGTTAGTGGCCAGAGATGGGTGCACCAGAGAAGTGTGAAATCTGAAAATAAATAGAAATGAAGAAAGAAAATGGCAATCATTTATTCAGTCAATAAATATTTATTTTGTGCCTGCTATGTGCTGGATACTACTAATTGCTGACAGACAAAAGACAATTTCTGTTCTGAGAGTTCACATTCTAATGGAGACATGAAAAAACAAAAATATGAACAAGATATTTACAGAATAAATTGGAGATAACCAATAGAAGAAAGTATTGAGGATCATGAAAAATGTTTTTGTAGAAAGTGGGAATTTGGCTAAGACTCTAAAAAAACCAGGGAAATTAAGAAGCAGAGATGAGGAAAGAGTTTAGGCATGAGGAACAGCCGGTGAAAGTCAGGAAAATCTAAGTTCAAAACCAGTTTCGGACAATTCCTAACTGTGTGAGCCAACACCAGTCACTTAATGTATTTGTGTGCTTTTGTTTCCTCATCTTTAAAATAGGGATAAAATGATGTCTGCCTCCAAGGATTTTTCTGAGGATTAAATGAAATATTTTAAAAGAAAATTTTAAAACTGTATAAATGCTAGTTAAAGAAAAAGATCAGATTTGGAGATAAATTGTCTTATGTAAGGAAAAGTGTCCTATGTGAGTACATTGTGGGGAGAAATGTTTAAGAAAACCTGAAAGTAGTAGAAGATCAAGTTGTTAATCAGTTGGAACTAACTCACCTCCTACCTTCAACTTTCATAGCAATTCTGAGAACTCTGGACAGATCCAGACTTGCATAGTAGAAGTAATGAGTAGATGTAGTGAGATGAGACAAGGAGCACACATTAATTAGAAGAAGTGAGAGCTAGTAGAATGGTATTGGAGGAAACTATTAGCTTAGTTGAATTGTAATTGATTCCCAAATAGTATAGATGCTGTTTTCTGAAGTAAGGTTCCATTAAATTTCTTAAAATTCTGGCTATATTCATCCTTGCCATGCTTGGGAGACTAAGAACAAAATGACTTGGGTTGGGAGTATAAAACTTGTGTATTTTCATCCTTTTTGTTGCTTTGTTTGCTTGCATGTTGTTTCCTTTCTCATTTTTTTTCCTTTTTGATCTGATTTTTCTTGTACAGCATGATAAATGTAGAAATATGTTTAGAAGAATTTCACATGTTTAACCTATATTGGATTACTTGCTGGCCAGAGGAGGTGGGAGGTGGGAAGGGAGGGAGAAAAATCTGTAACATAAGGTTCTGCAACAGTGAATGTTGAACACTACCTTTATATATATTTTGAAAAATAAAAAGCTATTATTAAAAAATAAAATTTATGGTTTTGTGACTAGCTGAATGATGTTCAATCGATACCAATCCGTATTACTTCTTCTGGTTTTTCTATGCTTTTCTTAATTTAATTAAAAATTTATTTTAAGAATTAGACATTGAAGTTATCAATCAATTGATGAATAACTAGTATATGGCTTATGATGGAATACTACTATGCTATAAAAAATGATGAATGGGATGGTTTCAGGAAAACCTGAGAAGACTTATATGAATTAATACAAAATAAAATGAGCAGAACCAGAAGACTATAGACAAAAATAGCAGTATTGTATAATGATAAACTGTAAATGATTTAGCTATTCTGATCAATACGATAAATAATCCAATACAGTTCCAAAGGACCCATCATGAAGATGTTATCTACTTCCAGAGAAAACTGATAAACTCTGAACCCAGATTGAAGCATGCCTTTTTTAAACTGTGCTTTTCTTGTTTTTTAAATTTTCTTTTGCAAGTTAACTAATATGAAAAATATGATTTCATACCTATAATTGATATCAAATTGCTTGCCTTCTCAAGGAAGGGAGGGAGTGGGAGAAAGAGAATTTGGAACTCAAAATGTTTTTTAAATTATTTTTTAGAAATTTAACATGGAATCGGTAACTATTTAATGAAATAAAAAATTTAAGTTATTTTAATTACAAATAAAGGTTTGGGTAACACAATCAGGAATTGGGATAAAGGGAGGAGTTTCTTTCATTATGATTGGATCACCTACACACCAATCTGTAGATCAATAATAGAAAAATGATAACATTCACAAAGAAGCAGAGCCAAGTAGAACATGGCTATTTGGTTTGTGAAAGCAGAGAGAGCTTGATAATTGGCAATGATCTGAGGACTATACTCTAAAGCTTAATGGTGAATATAACAAGTGGAGATGAGGATTCATTGACAATTCCTGTTCTTATTCATGAATTAGTTGCTCCTTCCTAGCTATTGTGTGATTTAACAAAATAAGAACCAAAAAAACCCTTATATCAAAATAGGGTAAATTTCTTTGTCTAGTCCATAATATAGTAAAACTAGTTCTTCTAGTAGTATGGCTACTAATGATGTAGTACCACAACCCTTAAGATCTACAGTTGAAGATCACACTACAACAATGGAATAACAGTATAGTGGGCACGAGCAGTCCACAACACATTAAAAATGAGCATTCAGAAGAAACAACATTTAGAAACAATAGCAAATACCTTAAAAACTGAATGATCCTGCATGCCCCATTGGTACCTATATCATATCAATGAAAGTAAATAAGTACCAGGTAGTGCTGTTCCAATCTCTCTGCTGAGCTTCTATTTTTTGGGCAACAGAGCTCCTATCCACCCCTTTTATTAATGAACCAAGCTATTTTCATCAATTCCACTGTAATTCATTTTTCTCTCTATAAAAAGTTGTAAATATTTGCTATTGGTTTAAAATATGGCATAGTTACTATGACTGTAGCTTAAATTTGAACAACTTTGACTTTGTTCATATTTTTAAAATGAAAAGTTTATAAATTTTTGCATTTCTATGTGTTATGACTTCAAGGGAGGTATTTCCTAAAAGGTAGAAGCTCACAGTATGAAGAACACCAGATTTGGACTCTACAATTGCATATGTGAATTAAAGCTCTGTCTTTCAATACTGATGAGAAAGTCACTTTACTCTCTAGTCCTAATTTTCCCATATGCAAAATGAAGAAGCTGAACTATATCTTATCCAAGGAACTACCCAGCTCTAAATCCTTTGGCTTCTTTTGTCATTCCAGTGGATGTAGTTATTATTCATACCAACATTTCAGCTTTATCTTTCTTCAGTGTACCTGTTTTCAAAAGAGACACCTAAATATAGCTTTTTAGTGCTCACTCTCTCCCATCACAATATGGCAAGATCAGACCACAAGGTTCCATAGAATGATTGTTTTATTTTGTTTTGCTCTTGCTTTGTGTCCAACTGATAGCACAACTCATCTCTGTTCAATTCTGGAGAATAGCAAGCTGCATATGAATCAGCAGTATAATATGACAGCCAAGAAGCTTAATGCAAATTCAAGACTACAATAAGAAACCTGAGGTCTAATACTGGGCCTCATTGTATTCCGTCTTGCCCTAACCCCTTACCTAGAATGTCATGTTTACTTCTGGGCACTACATTTTAGTAAGCGGAGAGAGTCTAGAAGGGGTACCGAGATAACCTTGGTGAGGTCCATGTCATATGACGATCAATCAAAGGAAGCATGTAAAATGGCATCATTTTAATGTGTTTTAATGTGTATTTCTCTAATCATTACTGATTTAGAACATTCTTTCATATGATTATAAATTGTTTTGATTTTGTACTATATCATGGAAGTGCCTATTTTATTCCTTAAATTAAAAATATTTTTTTAAAAAAAGGAAATGGGCATGGTCAGCCTGGAAAGAAAACACACAGGGGATATGACAGCTATCATCAAGTGTCGCAGGACTGTCATTTACAAGGGAAGATATACTTTTCTTCTCTAGTTTCAAAGGGACAAGTAAGAGTTACTGGTAGTGGTTGTAAAAAAATAGATTTGATATAAAGACAGATTTCCTAATAATTAAACCTATCCAAACATGGAATGGATGACCTTGAGAGTTAGTACATTTCCCCTTCATTGGACTTTTTGAAAAAAGCAAAGACAATGATTAATTACTGCTAGGCAATGTAAAAGGAATTCTTGTTTCACTATGGATTGGAGTACTATGACTTTGAATTCTTCAATTCTATGTTTCAGGTTTAGGTCAAAACAATTAATAAGGGATATTCTTAACACAGAAGGAAGGCTTTCTGCATCATGGTCTTAGATACAGAAATTTAGATTTCAGAGGTTTGAACTCAATTTAGTCCTGATAGAATATAGACTTTCTATTAGTAGAAATCAGCAAATGCCTTAAAGCACAAGTCAGACCCTTAAGGATCTAGGGAGCTTAAGTTGATTTTACCAAAGAGTAGTTTGAAGGTAATCAAGTATGAAAGATAGTGCTTTATTTCCTTTCACATACTTACTTATGTGAAAATGAATGGTAAAATCTCTTTTGGGATCTGCCCACATCACAGGATTGTTATTAGGAAAGTGCTTCCTAGTCTATAAAGGTGGCTTTCAGCTCTAAATCTATGATCCAATGATTTTCCAGAAAATGCAAGGGATCGTTTGCATATTGTCATATGCAAAGTGATTGAAATGTAGCTTAGCACCACCATAACAATGACCGGCTAGGCATTGCAAGGTCCCAAAGAGTGTTCTGTATCATCAAAGAAAAACTACATTTTTTAAAGTATCACTTAATTTGGCTATGACTCTTATTACATTCTGATTCTTTAAAAATTAGTAATCCCTTAGAGGTAAACATGACTCTCAGTTAAACAGAATATTTTATTCACCAGAACATGATATCATATGATTTAGAGCTGGAAGAGATGTTATATCCAATCTACTCATTTTACAGATGAGAATACTGAAACTCTAAGAGTCTCAAATTACAACCAAGTCAGTTCTCAAGACTCCAACCCCATCATATATTCCTCAGTCTGGTAATTCTAAACTAAAAAAACTATAGTATGCACATCTTGGCAGATGGGATAAACCAATTTGAAGGTAACCAAGTCTTCAAACACATTGTTGAATTAGAGGGATGTTTACCCCAACCATGTGATGACTTTCCCTATAGTGAAATGACTGTATATGAACAATTTATTCCAACAGCCATGAAGGTGACTGAAATAAGTGCTGTGGAGTGCTTGGTCAAGGATCAAAGATGTCAAGGTTATCTGCTGTATCCCAGACCACGGTCAATCCTCTTGACTTCTGTCCTGCCACTGTTTTTTTGATGAATGGAGGAGGGAGTAAAGCTGATCTCTGTGCAACTGTACTTCATTTAAATCCCATTCACACATGAATTACAACATTATCCATGATGTCAGTGATCCTATTCAAAAGTGAAGGATCAACAACAGCAACAATTCTGATCCCCTGACCATCCTTATTCAAACTCATTATCCATCCACCATTCAGTCTCTTTTAAATTTTTTTTCACCATTCACTCTCTTATGCCTGTATCTCTCTTAATCCAATCCCCTCAATATCCCACCAACATCTACCTAACCCTTCCAGTGTGTTCTCTTGAACAATTACTCCAAATGTAACAACTTTGCCTTCATCTTCAGTATGCCCTTTCCCACTCCTGGCTCTCACTAAGATCTAGTTTCTCCTGATAATATCACTTCCTTAGCCATCCTTTGCAGAACTGCCTACACTTTCATTTAATACCTCTAGTTTTGGGAGAGGGACTTGGGTTATTCTTTGCTCTGCATTACCACTTCTCAGTTCTCCCAGAATTACAATCACTTAATAATCTATCTATATATATATATATATATATATATATATATATATATATATATATATATATATATATATATATTACTCAATCAAGATTCTGATAGATGCTTCATGGCTCAGCTAGATGGCACAGATGATAGAATATTGGGCCTCAAGTCAAGAATTCTCATCTTTCTGGTATGGTCTAGCCTTAGACTCTTACTAACTATGTGACTTTGGACAAATCACTTAATTTGTTTGCCTCAGTTTCCTCATCTGCAAAATGAGCTAGAGAAGGAAATAGCAAACTACTCTTGTATCTTGCCAAGAAAACCCCAAAAGGATTGACAAAGAGTCAGACATGACTAAAAACAACTAAAAATAATTAGATGTTATATACTAACTCCTTCCTTCCTTAAAGAAGTCAACTCATCTTTCTCTCCTTAATTCCTCCCTTCATCATAAGCAGATTTTAATATCCATATTGGTATATCATCAAATACTCTAATCTATCAGTTTCTCAGTTTTCTAATTTTCCATACCTACTCTTCCATCTCATATCACACACGGAGAAATTTATATTTTTAATCTTGCTATCAGTCTCACAATTACAGTTCATGAAATTTGTAATTTTTCTCTCTGAACAAAATCTGTTGCCATTCCATCTCTCCCTCTGCCTTACAACTTCCTCACTGTGATTTCCAATCTCTCAGCTCCTTAGTTTTTGCTCAGGCAAATTCATACCATATACCCTCTCCTCCTTTTCCCATCTTGACTACTTTACACTGTCTAGCTCTTTTGAATCCCTTGCCTATTATCCTATCCCCAGTCTTGCCTTGGATATCAGTTATTCTCACCATTAGCTGCAGAGGTTGTTGTTTGTCCTTCAATATCCATGAATAACTTCAAGGAGGTGATGTTATGAGATGCAAGTGAATTGGATTTAAGTGAGAGCTGAGCAAGGTCACCTGCCTCACTTTCCCCTCCAGAGCCATCTGGGCTCAGTGGCTAATCTAGATCGATGGCCTTGGATGCAATGGGAGACCCTGGACTTTTTAAGCGAATGTCTTTAACAGGTCTCAGTTTGATTGAGACTGCACCTGTTTAGTGATTAAGAATAGGTAGCAATTGAGTCAAAGAATCTCCTCTTTCACCTAGTCTCTCCCCAAAATAAATAATCAAAGGAATGAATGAATCTTGGAGGAGAAGCCCCTCAGGGTTTATGGCCAAAGCAGAAATGACTGCTATTTACATTCAATCTGAGTCAATCTGAACCCAACAGTGACCAAATGGGGCTTGACCTAGGACCTATTGACAGCCAAAAAGAATCAGATTGATTTTGGTTAAGGCACAGTCCTTAAGAAAGAAATATAGCCAGTAAACCCCAAGATATCTTGGAAGGGTTCAGAGGAACTAAAGTGGTAAAAAATGCTTTTAAAAGGTAAGGGTATGATACTTCATGTGGACAGGTGGAGGAAAGGAAAGGAGGAGGAAAGGAGTAACAAAGTCACATAACTTTCCACTAGTGTGCTAACTAGATCCACAAGAAATTAATGTTGCATAAACTTAACTGAGCCTTCAATGCACAGGGTGACTTTTTTATACCTCCCAATTAATTCACTATCTCACTCACTACAAAAGCTTTTCTAAAACTTTCTATTCCTCTTGTAACCTCACATGACTTCCTTACCCTCACTGACTTTGCTGGGGCATGAGGCTATTATTCACTGTGAGTTCTCTCTTCCCCTCTCTTTCTCATTTCATATCACTCATATGAGTTTCTGGAGATCACAAAATCTAGGAAAGCGGCCTGATGGGAATTACATTATTACATCACACTGTATTTCTCATATCCCAAATATTTTGCATAAACATGAGTTTATAGCATATGTTAATTATTCATATCCTGCAAATATAAAAAGTTGATTGATTAATCAATAAACACCCAAGTGAAATAGTAGAAAGGGAGAAGAAAAGAGGGCCTAGGACAAATCCCTAAATGGGAAGAAAATACATTCTCATGATAATGGAGATTGCTATGTACTCAAATGGATCTATGATGTCATCAATATAGATATTTCTTCCAGTAATCATTCTGTGCATCTTTATCCTGTGTTCATTTGTTTATATCTTCCTTTAATCTCAGTCCAGTGAATCAATCTATCCAATGTGCTGATAGCTTTCTTTTTTGATAATATGATACTTTCTCAACAGGAAAACTGAGACTAAGAAGGGAAGCAGCTAACAAAAAAGCAGGTTCACGCTGTGTAGGTTATCCCTGAAGGGACACATGTTGCAATCCAGCATTTTGAAGTTGCCCAGAAAAAAGAAGCTAAGTCAACTCTTTATTCATTTGGATTCCGTGTTGTACAATCGGCTCTCTGTCTACACTTAAAGAAGGAGGCTGAGAAAAGCTTGTATATACCCTCTGCTTTTGCCCTTCATGCCAGAGGGAACATTACAGTGGGTAACAGCTCAAATTCTAGCAGAATTCAATTCTCTTTCAATCACCAAACACCCAGCTTTTCCTTCAGCCAACCTACAAAGCCAAGCCTCTCTTTCAGTCAGTAGGTTCCAAGTACAGTAGCTAAAGAATTTCCGTCAGTTGATTGCTTCTGCTGACATCTTCTCAACTCTCTGCTATTCAATATTCTCTGCTTCCAATAACTTAAATCAAAGCCTCTTAATGTGCAGTGACTCATCTTTCCCTTATGACAGAAAATTCATGAACTCTACTTTTTGGCCAGTTACAAAATCATCTCCTTATTTAACTTTCCCATATTCTCCAAATAGCTGATTTACCACTTTAAGTTTTAAATCTCTTAAACTGTATCCCCACTTTCACATGCAAAATCACATGCAAATCACAATAACCATAATCTCATTCATCTCTCTGTTCTTAAATGGATCTGATCTATTCATATTATTTTCCTCCTCCAATTTGATAAGCTTTTTGTGGGGAGGAGCCACCTTTCCTTTTGCTTGTATTAATATTTCTAAAGCTTAGTAAATAAATAAATTCTTGTTCCTTAACTGGTACTTAATTTGGGGGTATCTTTTTAAATAGCATTTCCTCCCAATTACATACAAGAATAATTTTAACATTCATTTAAAAATTTTTTAGAATGCTTGTTGATTAATTGATTAATCTAAAAAATGAAAGATTGGATATTATCTCTAAAGTCCTTTCCACCTCAAAATCTCTCATCTTAAATATTGTCTTATTTGGGGCAGCTAGGTGGCACAGTGGATAGAGCACCAGCCTTGAAGTCAGGAGGACCTGAGTACAAATCTTATCTCAGACACTTAACACTTCCTAACTGTGGGACCCTGGGCAAGTCACTTAATCCCAATTGCCTCAGCAATATATATATGAAATCTTATTTTATTCCAGTTTACAAGATAAAAACTGTATATGTGTGTGTGTGTGTGTGTGTGTGTGTGTGTATAAAGAGACAAATTCAGGACAACTTTTTTTAAAAAGCATTTTATATTAATTTGCAAGCTGATAAAAATTGCTATCTCTACTGCAAAAATGAAACGGGCTAAAAATATAACTTTGATAAGAAAAAAGGTTACAGATAATTTGACATAGTTTATTATGAAAACATAGGGATATTTGAGGGATATCTAGGTCCTCTTCATTTTAATTTAGAGAGAATAGACATGCCTTCCCATATATCATCTTAGACATTAAATTGGTATGGCATTTTTGATGTTCTTAAGTTTATTTCCTAATATTATTCCAAGAAACAACAGAACATTGTGAATAGAAATCCAGCCTCAGAGTAGAAGGGAAGAAGAAGGGAAGCTGAATCTGCTGTTTTATAATTGAATATGTGAGAAGAATATTTGTTGTCATCCAATCATTCATTTGTGTCTGCCTCTTTGTGACCCCATGCTCCAATCATCCATGGGGTTTTCTTAGCAAAGATAATAGAGTGGTTTGCCATTTCTTTCTCCAGTTATATTCTGGCAGGGGTTAAATCCCTTGTCCAGAGTCACACTGCTAGTAACTGTCTTAAGTTCAGAGACGAACTTTTCTCCTGTCTCTAGCTCAGTGCTCTTTCCACTGCTCCATCTAGCTGTTGGCAAAAAAGAATATACAGATATGGAAGAAGGTATGAAAAGAGTGATAATCAGATTAACCTCATTCATTTAAAATACACAATAGAAAGCTGAACACACAGACACATAAAATTTGGTATGGAAACACAGTAAATTCAAAGGGAAACAAGTAAGGATAGATAGGGTGAGTGGGTGAAGAGGATGGATAATATGGGAAAGGAATAGTTGCTAGCTAAATTTCCTGGTCCTGAAAAAGGGAATTAAAAGAGAAAAAGAGGGGAAAGAAAAAAGAAAAGAAGGAAAAGAAAAAGGAAAATGGAAGAAAAGAAAGGAAAGAAAAGGGGGGGCAAGAAAAAACTAGACTGTAATGTAGTGTCTTAAATAATCTCTTAGACAACTGAGGAAAGGCTAAATAAATTATAGCAAATGAATATAATGGAATATTATTATACCCTAAGAAATGAGTAAAGAAGTAGTTGCAGAGAATTCTGGATATTATGAATTGATGCAAAATGAAATAAAAAGAGTCAGGCAAACAATTTATGCAAGAAAAACATAAATAAAAAATAATAATTTGAAAACTTTAAGGATTCTGATCATTGTAATAACTAACCACATCTCCAGAGAACCTATCAAGAAATATATTACATATCAGATGATATGCATAAGATGCAGAAAGAGATATGGTTCCAGTGTGCATTTATTTCACTTGACTATTTTGCTTGACTATGCTTTCTTTTGTAACTCCAGGTTCAAACTGGGGTCATTTGCCTATGACCCTCCACATGAGTGGAGGGAATCATAACTCTATAATCTGCCAGAATATGGAGAAAAGTTGGCTTACGAGTTTGGAAAAGGCACTAATGCGTTGTTGGTGGAGTTGTGAACTGATTTAGATGTTCTGAAGAATAATTTGGAACTATACCCAAAGGGTAAAACTGGGCATATCGCTAGGTTTATATCCCAAAGAAATCATAAAGGAAGAAAAAGAAAAAGGACTCATATATACAAAAATATTTATAGCCACTCTTTTTCTAGTGGAAAAGAATTGGAAATTGAGGGCATGCCCATCAATTTGGAAATGGCTTAACAAGCTATGGTATATTAATGTAAAGGAATGCTATTGTGCTCTAAGAATTGATGAGCAGGCAGATTTCAGAAAAGCCCTGAAAGATTGATTTACAAAAACTGATGCTGATTGAAGTGAGCCGAACCAAAACATTGTATACAGTAGCAGCAACACTATAATATAATATAATAATCAACTATGGATAGACTTAGTTCCTCTCAGCAATGATTGGAGATGATTCCAAAGATTCATGATGGAAAAAGCTATCCACATCCAAAGAAAGAACTGAAGGAGTCTGAATGCAGATAAAAGCATACTATTTTCATTTTTTTTCTTTCTTGTGTTTTTTTTCCTTTTGTTCTGGTTCTTCTTTCAAAATATGAATAATGTAGAAATATGATTAATATAATTGTATATGCATAACATCAGATCACTTGCCATTTTGGGGAGAGGGAAATGAGAAAAATTGGAACTCAAAATATTATAAAAGTAAATATTGAAAACTATCTTTATATGTAATTGAAAAAAAATATTATTAAACAGAGGGGGAAAAAGAGCTTGGAACAGAGAAGACATTCTTCTGGATTTCCACTTCAAAAGAGGATCCATGTGTTTCCATATTCTCTATAGGGAGAAATCTAGAGAGAAAGAAAAAAAAATAGTTTATTTGTAAAGGGTTAGAGCCTCAACATGTCCCTGATTTTCAGCTTATCTTCCTAGAATCTTTTCACTTGGATGAGATTAAAGCACACCTACTCCCCACACCCCCAAACTGAAATATCTTGTTTCCAGTAGGAGGGATCTTTTCACTTTTTATATTTTCTGGTATATTCTAATTTTTATATCTTCTCTGATTTCTATTTGTTATTTGCTTGGATAAATGGATTTGTTCACAATTCACTAATTGTGATAGTTTTATGAGTAACCATGATTTTGTGAAAAGGAATCAGACCTATAGACAAAAACTTAAAATGTTTCTTCCCCTTACAAGGATAGTGAGCAGGAAAGCAGTTTGAACCTATTTCTGGTTCAGTAACTTTTTCTCTGAGAGAAGAAAGTGGCTGTCCAGTTTTGTGATTCACTTTCTCCATCTGCCCTGGACAAGAACAAAATCTTCCTTAGAGAGAGGTAGGCAAGGTTTCCAAGATACCTATGAAAGCCTTCTGTTGAGTCACATTTAAGCAAACCCATGTGAATATAGATATAACTTACACAAACAATATTCACCATATATTTCTTAAAATGTTTCCCCCTCCTTTTTCTGTTAATAGGGAAAGTATAATGGTAGGCAGTGAGGGTTATTAGCAATAGTGAGGCCAAAAAACAAAAAGGCTATTGAAAAAAAAATTTTTTTCATGCTTTTAATGAAAAAAGAAAAGAAAGTAATTGGGAAGGAAGTACAGACAAGCTGAAAAGATTTGAAAGTAAAATGTAAAGTTTTTTACATACTTTAATAAAAAAGCAAGCAGTGTGAAATGGAGATTCATAGTTTCATAGAGAATCTTTTGTGTGGTCTACTGTATTTATGAAAATGTTCTTTTAGGGGTAATTTTAAGTTTAAAATAAAAAAAGAAAATTAGTCTCAGGATCAAGAAGATCTGAGTTCCAGCCCCATTTCTGATACATACTGGGTATATAACCTTAGATCAGTGATTTGATCTTTCAGTGCCCCAGTGAACTCTCTAATATTATAAATTTCAGATCTTCATTGGTAGAAGAAATTTCCTCAACAAGAATTCCCCATACTCATGAAATCAGCAAGGTCTTAGAACACAGACTCCCCAGTCAAGAGGAGCTGAGTTCAAATCCTAACTTTAATAACTTACTATGTGGTCTTTAAGAACTCAGCAATATTCCTGAAGCCTACTTTCCTCATTTGTAAATGAGAATGTTGAATGAAATTACTTCTCAGGTCTTTTCCAGCTCTAACTCTATGATCTTATTATTTAAATTTGAAAGCTTCCATCTAATGTTCTTACTGAAACTGAGGATTTCCAGCACTATTTCCCAGGATAAACATTGATCCTTTAGTCAAAAATTGGTTTGAATGAATTGTAGGCTCTACAAAATAGGCATTCCCTCCAGGGAGGCAATTTCTGCCCATTTGTGTCATTCTTTCCATATCCTTTCATAGGTTTGTCACAAGGAAGGAGCCTACCCAATGAGATGGGTGCTTCCTAATGTTCTCTTGATAGTGGAACTCACATCACAGACATTTATCTATTAAACTTCCCTATGGCTACATCTTTTTTTTTCTGGTCTCATATTTGCATATCTGATGCAAAAGAATTACTTTGATTGCTTTTAATTGGTTTGGCTTTTCCTTGGACTAAATTGGCTGTAATCAGTGATTCTGGCAATGTGACAAGACAGCTCTTAAGAAACACAGCTTGGGTGCTTAGGGCAGGACCAGCAGCATCATTGCTCTTGAATGCTTCCTTTATAACAAACAAACTACACTAGTTTGGTTGGTTCCTAAGTGCTTTGGGCCTTTCATCATTCTTGTTTGATAATCCCTCCATTGCCAGGAAAAAAAAAAAAAAGAAAGAAAGAAAGAAAGAAAGGTTAAAATGAGTTCATTGAGCATTTCCTAGGTCCACAGTCTTTCTTACCTAGACTTCTCAAAGATATGGTAGATAGCATTTAACCAGATAATTGAAAACCAAACTCGATATTCTTGTTTCACTTATTAGCATAGTTCAAACAAATGTGTATTTTGGCACGAACTCTCCAGACATCTTCCTCAAGTCCCTAGTTTCTCTTTAGTGTGTAGATACTTCAAAAGCCAGATTTCCTAAACCAAGTTACCCAGAAAGAACATTGGAAGAGAGATCCTTTTTTGAAGGCAGGTGGTTTGTGAAAGCAAAGAAATGGCATAGAACACATATGCCATCATCATTTCTATGGAATACTAAAGATACAAAATCTATACAGCCACAGCACTTCAACCACTAATATTATATTTCTTTAGTGAGACTTCTTTTTCACACACTTTCAAAGGACGTCTGTGTTCATGTTAAATAAATCTTGTTAAATTTTCCTAGTAGATAGGAAAAATGGAAAATAAAATATCATTTCCTCCTTATCTAACATATGTTTCCTACTTTAGATCACTGGTCTGGTATGTAAGCCATGGTATGAAAGCCATCTGATCACCTGATCTGTTTTTCCTCTTCCTTGAAGTCTTTCTAGATTAATTCCGTGGAGTTTCCATCTATGCACTGATGTTGGAAAATACACACAGACACTCTCTCTCTGTGTCCCTCCCATATTTGCACCACCATCTAGATACAATTATAATCAATTTTGTGTATTTATATGTATATTATGTGCATTCTCCTCTACTTTCTGAGGGTTATGATCTCTATCGCCCATTGGATAATTAATTCAACAAACCTTTATAGATCATCTAAGCTATGTAAAATGAGAAACAGTTTAGTTCAGTAGAAACAAGGTTATCCTTAGAGTCAGAAATTAAAGCTCTACATTTGATGCATAGTAGCTGGGAGAACATGAGAAAGTCATTTAGCCTCTTGGTAGCCCCATGAAACTATAGAAGTGGTAGACAGAGTTCCCTGCATCAAGGAATTCCATAAATCAATGAATACTTAAAAAAAAACAGATAAATAAAAGATTTAAAACACTTCATCAAGATTTCTTGACATTCCTTTTATAGCTCTGTAAAGTGCTTGCCATTTATTCATTCATTTGGACATTTATTAAGGATCTACTATGTGCAAGGTACCAGATAATAGCTCTTCAGCACATATTGGCTGAAGGATTCTAAAGCTATGTTGTGGTCACTAACTTCGTTATTGGTCTTTGATGCAGTTCTTGAATTTTACTCTTTGAAATCAGTTGGATGGGGGGTGGGTAGGAAGAGAAAAGAACCTAAGTTTAGATTAGATGCTAAATTCATTAGTTGGCATTAGGAGTTTGCCTTCTCTGGAAGACCAAGGATACTTACTTGATACAGTAACCAGAGCTCCAAGGGATCTTAATTTAGGGGGGAAAAAACAACAACACAACAAAAACAACAACAAAAAAAAACCATTGACTGTTCATTACACTAATGTTGCTCAGATTGCTGAAAGCATGTGTGGTGTTTAATGTGATCTTCCACATTACTATCTACGGTAAATCAGAAACAGGGCATGAGTGCTGTAGCTGCTGTTTAATGATGGATGAAAAAGCTGCCTGGTAAAGTACCCCATTAAGAAAAGCTGAAACCGGGGCTGCACAAAGACGTGATGAAATATTGATGCCCATAGAGCCAATAGCAAGTCTCCTTACTTGGAACATGAAGCCCATCAAGCCCTTTCAGACAGGCAAGTAAACGAAGGAAAATCCGTGCAAGTGGACAGGTTGAAGTGAGCCATACTACTGGAAAAGAGGTGAGTAGTGAGGTGATTAAGGTTGGAGTCCATCCATTATACCTCACTCTATTAAGATGCAACTTGATAAGATAGTTTGTTTATTTTTTTCTTCAAAACAACATCAAATAATTTAAAAGCATTAAAAATATCCCAGCTCAAAAGCAAAATCCATTTAATGGTGTCAACCAAACTTTTGTCAGTTACAAATATATTTGACACTCAGGCAGGCTCTTGATCCACTAGAGAAAATACCAGTCAAATTGCTCATCTTTTCTGTTACTGAAGAAATGGCTCAGTAATTGCAATGACATACTTGGTTTAAAACATTTGGCATTACATGTCATCATATTTACTGCATTGTTTTGATAACAGATTTACCATAAGCTATACACAAAACAATGAGTTTTATGTCTTCCAGGGATGGTTTTGTTAATATAAAAAAAATTTCTAAAGAATGACTTAAGTTTAAATAAACACATCTATTTCTTGAGTAGAAGAATGGTTTAGAGAAGTATCCTTTTCACAACCTTGAATATCACGGTCTATCTCCATGATGAAGCAATCAGAGGAGATGCTATTTCTGGATCCTTGATGATTGCATATTATGTAAGCAGATTATAGTGATCATCTTGATGGAATATGAATGGCTGAAATATCTCTTGGAATCATTCTACAGGCAGAACTTGATGCATGAAGTGATCCCAGTGCATCTTCATGAGCCTTAAAGTATTCTATATGTGAGTACTTTATACTCACACATAGAGTATAGAGTAAAATATACTCTCTATATCTTATTATTATTGCCTTTTGAATGAAAATCAGCACAACATGTATATTCGAGTGTCTACTGTGTGTAAGCATGATATTGTAGGTACAAGAGACAAAAGCCATAATTTCTCTTCTCAAGAAGCTTATAGTCTAATTACAGACAAATGACACAAAAAAATGAAACAATAAAATATTCACCTAACAATTTATATAACAACAAAAAAATACCAAAGCTTAACTGATGTATTCATTTAATAGTAAATAATAGAGGAGCACAAAAAATGGTGAAAAAACATTTCTAGACAAGAATGAATAAAGTAGACTTTATGGAATAGGCAGAGTATAGATAGAGATGAGGAAGAATGATTCAGAAATCAAAGAAGAATGGGAAGAGTCTTTTAGTTAGGGGATAAAGCACAAGTAAAAATGCCAAGAGAGAAAAAGGCCAAATATGTTGGGGAAAACAGTAAGTGAGTCTGATGGAAATACGGGGTATATATAAGTAGGGACCAGTGAGGGATAAGGATGTGGGAAATGTTGAGCCTATACTGTAAGGGTCTTGAAAAACAGGCTGAAATGCTTAGATATTATCTAACTTAGAGGTATTATCTATTATGAAAGCATTTTAGGGCTTCATTAGTTAATATTTGTAAAGTGCATGAAAAGTCCTGGCCTTAAAGGCAGGATTCTGACCCCAAATCTTTGCTTTTCTCCCTAAGACAGATAACACTTTTAAGTCACATACATTGGATCATTTGAACTCTGGTAGTTGATTCTTAATCTTCTTAACTGTTTAAACAAAGTGCACTTTCATTCATTATTTTATTTGTTTGATTTTTAAATAGATGTAGAATGCAGTGGTTTAGTGCAGTTTGTTAGCAGACATGAGAAAGTGTCTGAAAGCCAATGTGACAAGTTGATTTGCTTGGAGAAGCTCAATTTGTGTTTTAAAAAAAATACACACACAAATCCTTCAAAGGATGAGGAACAAAATCCCAAGAGACCAAGACATGGCCAATTATTATTGCTTTATAGTTTCTAATGCATCTGAGAGCATCCATTAATGACCTAGGTCACTTTAAGGAAAACATTGGTATGTGATGCATTCCATGACTGAGAGAGTCATTGTATATCTTATAAAGCTGGAAGGGCCTGCTGAAAAATCATATCCTCATCTTGAAAGTGTCCCTCATAAATATAATCAACCAAATACCCTTCTTCCTCTATACTTCAGTGCAGGGGCACCCCATGGGGCATCTCTACTCATTTTCTGTTTTCTATCTCATGTGATTGTTCCAAAGAACAGTTCTTTGTAAATCTCAAATCACTATGCTGTCGTGAGTCATAACTTTTACTGTTGTTGCTTCAAAGGAAAAGCTCTACTAGTTTTACAAGTAATTCATATTCATGTTAGGCCATATTTTTGGGAAATAGATATGTAGGGAGTGGTTGATTGATGGCCATGATAGGCAAATGATGTGTGCCTTAATTTAGCATCAGCTTAGCTCCATATTGGGCTTTTCCTCAGGAACAAGTCAAAGAAAAGGAAAATCTTTTCTTGTCTCCAAGTCATCCTAAAAGAAACTGTGCTTCTTTCGGGTTTAGATGATACCTACCTCAATTGAGACCGAGACTAAACATTTTATGATTCTACTCAACAAATTGTAGTGAACCCCAAGATCTCCAAGATCAAATATATAATTCTCTGATTAGTGTTCAAAGTCCTTTATATCCTGCCCCCCCACCTTTCCAATTTATTCACACCTTATTACTTCTTTATCTCCCAAGTACTCTGAGATCTAATGGCAATGGTCTCCACATTGTCCCTCGTACAAGACACTCCATTTCCATATTCTGAGCATTTTCTCTGGCTGTCCCTCCTTTCTGGAATTCTCTTCTTCCTCATTACCTGCTGATTTCCCTGGCTCCCTTTAGCTAAAATCCTTTTCTCCTTTCTTCTACTAAAATCTCACCTTCTCCAAGAAGCCTGGCCTGATTCCTTTCATTCTAATCTCTCCTCTCTGTTGGTCATCTCCAATTTATCCTCTAGATATTTTATTTGTATATAATTGGTTGTTTGTTGTCTTCTTCATCAGACTGTGAGCATCTTGAAAAGGACTCATTTTTGCCTTTCTTCTATTCCAAGGATTTAGCACAGTGCCTGGCCCAAGTACTTAATTAATGTGTTTTTGGATGACTGACCACTGAGAAGGGTGAGAAGCAATTTATTCAAGATTTGCAAGTCCATCTGAATGAAGAACAAAGCATACAATTTTCACTTTTTAAAAATTTTTTTCTTTTGTTCTGACTTTTTTTTAGAGCATGACTAATGTGGAAATATGTTTAATATGATTATATATGTATAACCTGTATCAGATTACTTACCATCTAGGGCAGAGTTTGAAGGAGGGCAGAAAAAAAATGGAAATCAAAATCTTATAAAAGTAAATGTTGAAAACTACTTCACATGTAATTGGAAAAAACAAAATACTATTAAGTGGAAGGAAAAAAAAAAAGATTTGCCTCCAAAGGCAGTGAATATTTCAGTAGAACCAAAGGAAGATATTAATTTTTATATGTGTGACTTAGATATCAAGGAAAGCCAAAGGCGAAAGGGGAATGGATAAACTTTAAAATGTATTTATTAAATATTTACTTTATACATATTGTGCTAAGCATTATAGATACAAATAGAAAAATAAGGTCTTTGCTCTCAGAGCTCATAATCTAATGGGAAATATATATAGAAAATTTCAGCTGCAAGTCAGATAGAATGTTCCTTCAGTTCTTAGGGTGAAGCAGCAAAGCAGTTGGCAATGCTTTTTTAATGCCACTTTCATGATAAAATCATATCAAATTCTCATGTTGAATCACTGGATAACACCAAGGGCTTTAGTGGCAAGAACTTACATTGCTGACTGGCCAATAGCTATATGTGTAGTGCCTGCAGGAGCATTTGCCAGGCTGCATTTCCATAGAAGTCACTTCCCAGGATAATAGCTGTGGACACTGGGCAGGAAGCATCACTATTCTCAAGGCTTTGGGGATTGGGGTACAGGGATGTCTCTATTGGAGAATCAAAGGGGTAGTGTTGGCTTGAATTGCTTGGCATATATTGCCTCCTGTGTCTCCCTCTATGATCTAGGCAAGCTTGCCTAGGACTTAAAATAAAATATTTTAATAAATAATAATATATACAATAAAAATAAAATATATAATAATAAAATAATATATAAAATATAAAATAATAAATAAAATAAAAATGTTAATAAAATTAAATATTAAATATTCCCATCTGAATTTACCTTCTCCCTAGAAACAGTCTTTCTGATGTCTATAGTAAAAGGCCATCTTTTGGTCTTTACCCTTTTTCTCTCTAATGGAATAAATGTTTTACATCTATTATCTATTATTTTATATCTATCATCAATACACATTTTGTAGAATTTTGCTATTAGCATAAAACTCTTCTAAAGTAAAGGAATCTGTGGGAAAGACCCACAAGACCCAAATAAACATTCTTCTTGCTCAGGAGTAACTATTTCAGATGGTTAGTTTAAATTAACCTGGAAGAGTGGTCATTCAGTCAGTTCAGTGTTCCAATGATGGATAATTCTTAACTTAATAGTTCCTCATACTTAAATTATTCTCCCCATTTTATCCCAACAGCACTTAGAGCCAGCATCACACTGACAATAATAGTTAGAAGTCAGTCTGCTCACTCAGCTCCAGCAGATATCCCCCTGGCTCAAAGCCTCAGGAAGCTTTTCTCTGCCCTGCCCTTTCCCAGAGGTCTCTTTGGTTCCTGGTCTATAATATGGTTTTTACCCAAGGGATTTTCAGGCCATTTCCCCCTCCTGCCCTGCACTGACCCTCTACTGTGGATAGCTTAAATAAATTAATGTAAAGTTTATGTAACTACTTACCACTTTGCCTTATTTAATTGCCATATATACACTATAGAATATATATATATACACATGTATATAGTTTATATTTGATTTGAATTTTTTTCTGATAATTTCTCTCCCCTCTCATTGTTTATCTACTAATATGTGTGTATGTGGATACACACAAACATGTATATGTATATGTATATGTATATGTATATATGTCCGTGTGTCTTGTTCCACGTACCCTGCCCCCAGACTTTCTGACATTTCCAGGAACATTATAAGTTCATGGATAGCCAATATTTATGTTTTCACTTATTATCCTTTAGCTATTAGTTATCTCATTCTCTAAATGTGATATTTTTCTTTTTTCTTCAAAAAAAAAAAAATCTCTACTCGGCCTCACAAGGCCATAAAAAGCACTTAACATCACTGATGGGTGAATGTCACAAAGGTCAGAGGAAGCTCATCTGGTCTCCCTCTATGCTCTTACCTAAGGTTATACCAGGGCACTGCACTGAACACAGGCTTTCTGATAGAAATAACTGCTTGAAACAGAGTTCCCTGTAGGACTCTCAAAGGAGATGAGAGAATTTGAAGAAGGTAGTTCCTGGGAAACAAATGCAATTGATCTTTATTTTTTGGCAAAAGTCAAAATGCAAAGGTGTGGAAGCTGCCAGTGCTCCAGTGCTCCTTGGAATTGTGAGAAACAAAATTCTGGGATGGACTCAGCTTAGGAGGCTACCAAAGGACCTCTTTTTTTCCTGCCTACCTGAAAATTTGCCTTCATAAATTCTATCCTTCAAGGCCTACCTCATTGAGAAGCCTTCTTTTATGACCCTGATTGACTCATATCTTTCCTCCAGTAAATTCCTATAATCCTTTTTGCACTATTTACTTGACACATGTATGTGGATTATTAGCTAATGAATCACTACTTTCCTTCAAATCTCAGTTCAAATGCCACTTTCTACATAAGACCTGTCCTGATTTCCAGAGCCACTAGTATTCCATCTGTGCAATTAATTCTATACATATTTTGCAAGTTCCTATAAATTCTTCTTATATGATATAATCCCCTTGGAGGTAGAAGCTATTTCTTTTTTTCCCTTTGTATCCTCAACTGATTTATAATAGACACTTTATAAACATACAACTGCTTGCTAGATTCTAAATTTTGCAAGGGCAAGAGTACTTGAAAAGTTATTGAATTCATTTCTTAATCTTTTCTTTGCCAAAAAATGTCATTCTCTCTATCCTTTCCTTGCTGGTATTATAAAAGGTATCCCAAAAGTTCTAGTGAAGTTTTAAATTTTGAGATTTTAAAATAAGCTCTATTACTTAAAATTGCACAAAGATTTTTGGATCATCCTATATGCTCTTTTCTCACCTTTCAAAATACATGCAAAGATAGTCCTTAACACTCACCCACACAAAACCCCATGCCTTACATCTTCCCCCTTTCCTCTCTATCTCTCCCCTCCTCCAGGCAGCAAGCAATCCAATATAAATTAAACATGTGCAATCCCTCCAAACATACCTCCACATCATGCTTATGCTATTTTTAAGACTGTTTGCATTTGTCTATATTGTCAAGACTTCACAGAGTACAATGAACTGAATAATTCTACCACAAATACATATTGGTTGAATGAATTGAATGTTAAGGCTGTTTCAGATGACTAAATGTTCAAAATTAATTATGATCCTTAAAAATAAAAACAAAGTCTTCATATTTGTAGTTTTTAATAAAATTATGGTCAATGTAGAAATAAAAATTTAGAAAATCAATAGAAGAACCCTAAATTAGTAAAAGTTAAAGATGATGTAAAGATTAAAGATCAAGTAACAATTAAAGATGAAATACCAAAATTAAAGGAGAAAAAGATAAATTAGAAAATAGTAATATTGTAAACTCTTTTTTAAAAGTAGAGTATGAGAATCTGGAATGTGAAATGAAAAGTACATTGCACCAGCATCTAGAAGACTTGGTTCTGTTCCCAATTCCATTGTTCACTAGCTACATAAACCAAATCTCCAAGGCTTTCATGTCTCATATGTAAAAGAGAATGAATATGATCTATCTTTGGGCACAGACTGGACCATAGGATTTCTTAAAGTCCATTAGAGCCCTAAGCTCTGTGATTGATGGTTTCACAAACTGTTGAATCTCTGTAGAAAGTGCTCTACCTGAATCATAATCTGATTCTCATATGCTAGTGTGTGATTTTACCAACTGGGTGCACCTTATAATTTAGACTTCATTCTTCTAGGTCACTTCCCTTCTATCTAGTGAATTCCTGGTATACCAATCCTCCTTCAAAGGAATTTTAAGAGCTTTTTTTTTTTTTTTTTTAAGTAGACAAGTTCTGGTATGTCTTCCTGAGTCAAACTGAAAGAGTAATTTGAGATAAATGATCTATGTATGAATCACTCGATCTTTAGGCTGGAAGGGATCTTAAAAGGTTATCTCGTTCATCTTCCTACTTTGAGGATGAATCTTACCCAGCTTAGACAGACAAGAATCTCTCTCATTTTAAACATCTTTGGAGATACAAGCTCTTCTCCTTCCTCTTTTGGTTGTCAAAACAATCATTTCACATCCATCTAGTCTTATGTCTATTCACAGCCAAATGGCTGTGGATAGACTATTGGACTTGGATTCAGGAAGAACCCGAGTTTAAATTTTACTTCAGACACTGAACTCTGTAACACTGGGCAAGTGATTTTAATCTCTGTCTCAATTTCCTTATCTGTAAAATAAGGATAATAGCTGTACCAACCATACTGGATTTCTATAAAGATTCATGAGATGATAAAAGTCTAAAACTTTGCAAATGTTAAAAGGCCTATAAAATGCTAGCTATTGTTATTTACTAATGTCCTATTCTCAGGAGAGGGATGCAAGAATGATTGGAAACTTTCCTCTGCATAATACTTCTTAATAAACTAGATGCACATGTGCTCAAGTCAACAATGATCTCTCCCCTCCTTGGAACTCCACTTCAACTAGAATTTATTAAGGATGATGACCTGCAAAACATTTTGTTAGAGAGACACAAAGATAATTATGAAACAGTCCTGCCAAGTATTTTAATTGCATTTTTCTTAGGCAGTATTTTGGCTATTTATGCAGGTGTCATCTCTCTGCTCTCTAGATGAGTGATTCTCCAAGTATAGTTTGTAAACCCATAGGGGTTCCTGACATTCTTTCAGGGAGTCTATGAGATTCAAATGATTTCACAATAGTGGTAAAATATTATTTGCCTATTGAAATGCTCCTCCTTTTCCAACTACATATCTGCATGAGATCAATTTTCTTCAAATACTTCAACCAAAACAATGTACAGTAAAAGATTGAATGCAGAAGCAGATATGTATAACTGTCTTTTATTTAGCCAGACATTAAGGAGACTTGCAGAAATATATAATACAATGCCACTCTTCCATTAATTTTGTTGAGGCAAAATACTGTAATTTTCATAAAAATAAGTTAACATGTAATGGAATATATAATTGTATTTAAGAATATTAGTTGATATTTGTAATCATCCATTTTATGTTCTAATATAATAAATTTCCATCATTTTAAAAAAGTTTTGGGGGCTCTCAATAATTTTTAAGAATATAAAAAAGGTCCTGAGACCAAAAAGTTGGAGAACTGCTACTTTATACTATAAACTCCCTGAGAGCAAAGGCTATATCTTGTCTAATTCTGTATCTTCTCTAATAGCTAATATTTCACTTAATAAATGTGTGACATTTGAGCTGTTAAATTGAAATCACTTCTTATAGATTTGTTTTCTAAGCTAAATAACTTGTTCCTCTTACCTCCTTTGACTTTCTGAATCTTTTAATCATTTGTTTTTGTCAGTTTTTCTTCCAAAGTCTAAAAGACTTCCATTTTTCTCTGAAATTCTAAAGATCATAATTGTACCCAGGATTTGATAGAGGATCTGAGTCTTCAATAGGTCTAGATCTCTATTACCTTTCCATATGGCTCCATCATGAGTCTCCTATGAAGGGATTTTTAGCCAGAGGACATCATATTGGTTAGTATTCCTCTAACACTGGGGAAAAGCAGGAAGCAACATGACTTTACACGTCTCCATAGAGGATACAAGAAAAAAAATCTAGAAATTACAAAACAGGATCAATATTCTGTCCTGAAAATTCCAGGGGACACACAGCTGATTTCCAGTAATGATTGTTAATATTTATATAATATATATTACATATAATATGCATATTTGCATAATACATATAATATTAACTATTTGCACATCACTTTACAAATATATTCTCATCTGATCTCCTCAACAACTTTCAGAAATAGATGCTATTATCACCCACATTTTACAAATTAGAAAACTCAGTCTGAGAAAGGTTAATTGGCTTTGCCAAAGTCATAAGGTATTAAAATGTCTGATTACTGACTTCAGGGTCAGCATTCTATCCATTATTCCCACTAGCTACCTTAAAAAGCTTCTGAAATTCACACATATATACACATATACATACAGAAGGAAAAAAAAAACAAAAAAACAAAACAAAACAAAAACAACCCATAGCCTTTCTTTCTAAGATGATTGGCTTTTGATTTTGGACCCTTAAGGGAGAGGAGGGGAAGTAAAATAAGGAGAAGTGATAAAGATATTACAGGTTTGCTGTAAGGACACAGAGATTTATTTATCATCAAATAATGTGCTTTTGAAATGAGGTCTTAGGAATTCTTCCACTCTTTCCTCTGTCCTTCCTTTCTCATGTACTTTGGGAGATAAGCAGCTGTCCTAAAAGAAACTGTAATCCATATCTTTCTTTTCCTTCTTGCAATCTGTTTTCTCTTTCCTTTCTCATGGACTCTGGGAGATAAGCAGTAATGCTCAGAAAAGACTACAATCCCTGTCTTTTTTTTTGCCTCCTCTTCCTCTACATTAAGATAACACTATTACTGAGTACCATTTGCCTAAAAAGCCAAAGCACTAAGCAAAACTGAAATCACTAGTTTGGTTTGAGGTCCTTTCTGCTTTACTCCTTTTTCCCCTTTTCCCCCTTTCTTTCACCATCCCTGAAGAGGAACTTAAATCAGCCTCCTGTCATTCTAGTCCTGCTGTCTTTGACTCCGAATGCTTATCCTCCCACTCCCACTATGTTGGGCCATTCCCTGCTTGAAACTCTGGTCTAGAAGTCATTCATATGAGGTATCAACTTGTTCATTAGATAAATTAGTTGATGCTCACAAGCCAATGAAATTTAAACATGGACCTCCTGAGGACAATAGTTAGTCTTTTCTTTGCCTAATTCATTCAGTGACTCCAATGGTAGGAATTTTAGCAGAGTTTAGGTCTCAGAAGTTAGTTGTTATTTTTGGCAAATGGAGCCTTTCAGCACCCTCAAGCCATTGAATCGTAAAATTTTAGAGCTAGGAAGGATAGCATATGGGAGGCTAGCTGTTCCCTAGAAAGTATATGACTTTTACTTCCCTGGATCCAGAAGAAATTGACCTATCATCTCTGCCAAGTTAAGAAAAATGAAAATCTCTTTCAAAACAGTGCATGAGCACTATAGAATTTTAAAGTTTGAAGGGCTGGTTTAAATATATATATTATATGAGCCATTTTACATATATAATTCCAACTTCTGCAATAATAATAGAATAGATCTCATTTTTGTCATTAGGGGACTGGGTTCAAATCCTAGCTGTTAACAAGCTACATGACCCTTCTGAGCTTCAATTTCCTTATCTGTGAAATAATTATTATAGCTCTTTATATAAAGTTGTCATAAGGAAAGTGCTTTGAAAATCTCTAATAGGTCATTAAATGTCAATAATATTTATGAAGTTGCTCCCATCTAAAATTGAACCAACAAAGGCATACTTGAGAAATTAAGAAATGTTTTAAAGCTTTTACAGAGTGTCTTGCAGAGTGCTTAAGGATGGGAATACAAAGACAATAATTGTGAAACAGTCCTAACTCAGAAAATTTTTATTACTTTTTTTAAAATACTGAAATAAGATTATCAATTTTTTTTAAATTTTAATTTATGGAATAAAACAAGCATATCCATAACATAATAAAAAACAGTTGATTATATATGAAACTGCAAATATATTATGTAAAACTTGCTATTTTTTAAAAATATATAATAGAATTATCATATACATTTTTTTCTCTCCTCTCCCTTAGAGATGGCAACCATTAGACTGAAATAAGTCTATGTATATATAATATCTTATATTTTCTTTTGCAAAGCAATTGAGATTAAGTGACTTGCTCAGAGTCACACAGCTAGGGAAGTGGTAAGTGTTTGAAGTTGGAGTTGAACTCAGATCCTCCTTACCCCAGGGCTGGTGCTCTATCTACTATACCATATAGTTGTTCCAGTCTATGTATATTACACACACACACACACACACACACATACACACACACAATTATTTTATAAATATATTTTATATTATATATAGCAAATATATATGTATTTTATAAATATTTCTGCTAATTCCTTAAGAATTTAAGGATTACTAATCCTTAAATCCTTAAGAAATATTAAATATTTCTACTAGACTCTTCTTATGTTCTTTATTGATAGTTTGGCTATTTTGTAATATTCAAAATGATGCATTCACTCAGTTATTCTTAAAACAATATTGCTGTTACTGTATACAATGTTCTCTTGATTCTGCTCATTTCACTCTTTGCTACTTCATGCCAGTCTTTCCATGTTTTGATAAAATCATTGAGCTCATCCTTTCCTATAGCTCACCAGTATTCCATCACCATTATACACCCCAACTTGTTCAGCTGTTCTCCAGCACATGACCATCCCTCTAATTTCCAGTTCTTTGTCACCCCAAAGAGAGTGGCTATAAACATTTTAGAACTTACATTCTAATGATAATTTCTGGCAAAGCTAGTATTCCTCCTACTACAGTACTACAAAAGACAGACCACAATTCTGTAGGGAAATAAAGGCAACTTAGAAAAATGAAGGCCCAAAGTAGAGGGTTGTTTGGTCTCCATGAAAATATAGGATAAAGTGAGGGTAGGCATCTGCATTCTGCTATGTGTAAAGGAACCTGCTCCAGAGCTTTCCCTTTCCTTTTCATAAATAAATATCATTTGCAGAGATTATAGCCATGTTCAAACAAACTGGCCTGACTGGCCCAGCAGAAAAATCACTGGCTTTGGAGTCAAGTGACTGAGTTCAAATTCTGGCTTTGCTTCCTATTTGTCGCGCTAATTCTCCAGATCTTATACTTGAGTTCAATTGAACAAAAGGCAGTTTCACAAATACAAGATGAGGCAGGTAGAGAGAGTTATTTTGCGTGTAAAAGAAGTAGGATTTGGATGAACTACAAACCACTATGATCCAGCTATGTGTGTAGTGTGTCAGCTGGGAAGGCCCACTTAGTCCCCTTTAAGAAAGGCATTGTGTATAAAGGTACTCTGACCCGGCCAGACAAGAGCAGAAGGGTCTTTACTTCTGGCTGCCATGTTTTTGGAAGGATGTGGATAAACTTCTAAGAGTTAAGAGAACAGTCAGGATGTTAAAGGACAGAGGGTTCCCTCAACTGTTGGAAGAGGGGTTTACCCAGAAGAAAAGAAGTCGCAAGGGGAACCCAATGTCTATCATGCAGAAGAAAGATTTGATTTGTTGTTTGACACTAGAAGGAAAATCTAGGTGTAGTGGGTGAAATTGCAAAGTGAGAATATAAAATATCCAAAAGTGGAAAGAGCTACCTTAGGAGGAAAAGACTCCTAACTTCACTGGGTTCTTTAAGCATGTGGGAAGGTGATTTTTGTTCAGAGGTTCTGGGATGCTTATGTGACCACAGTTTCCCTATTTGTAAAATGAGGGCCTTAGGTTAGCTACCACCCTCTCGATTTAAATAAATCTGGGATTTGACCCTTAGGTTATGACTCAGTGGTAGTCTAGCCCTTTAAAAAGAAATGTGTGGGAGGTTCTGGCTGGGCTATATTAAAGCAACTAAAGCATTGTTTGGGGAACACAGTTAATACTTTATTGTTAGAATGCACCAACGGGGTGCATTTTTTCCTTACAAACTGATATTGTGTTTCCACTAAAGACCTCTTATGTTGTCTGGTTCTGAAGAAATACTCCCAAGCACCCCCTCTGGATCCCTGGGCACGAAAGCCAACACCTACTCCCCTATTTCCCCTACCCCCAACCAGGAAATCCAATCCCCTCTTCTTTTGTACTGAGTGAAATCATTTGAGGTTGGAGTATAACTTTCCACAAAGTGGGTATTTTAATGATGAATAATAAAAGGGATTACTTAGATAATTGATGCAGCTATGTTGCATTGTGCAAGAGAGTACCCTGAAGGAAAGCCCAGAGACTGCCGGAGAGCTAAGATTATAATTAACTTACAAAGAGCAGGTGATGGGAGCAGCAGCCCCGGGCCCTTCCACTTGTCTGTTTAAAGAAAGGAAAGCTTGACAAATATGTGCATGCCAGAGTTTTAGCCCTTTCTCCTTCCCCTTGAACCATCCTGAAAGATCTAAGCTGCAGATATCTTGATATCTTGAGCTGAGAAAAGAGAAAGAGAAAAAGATGGAGAGAGGGGAGAGAGAGAGTGGGGGAGATGGGAGGAAGGGAAAAAAGAAGGGAGGGAGGGAGAGAGAGACACAGAGAGACAGAGACAGAGAGACAAAGAGAGAGAGACACAGAGAGAGAGAGAGGAAAAGGCAAACAGCCTAATTGAGAGAATGAGAAAGGCAGAAAATGAGTGTTGCTGGATTTAAAACACTATATCCTTTCATTTTTAAGGTCTTACTTGATTTAAGTAGCAAGGGAGAAAAGCTAGTGTAGAATTGATCTGGAAATACTAGATATCCATGGAGCATACTGATGTAAAAGGTGCAATCTGTCTCCTCACCTTCACCCTCTGCTCTACCTCATGCACAAACATCTTGTGCAACCTTGAGAAACAAAAGAAACTTTGTATCTGTGTTGAGTCAAACTAGGTTTGAATTTCATTATGGGCATAGCATTGTGGTCATGGATGACCTGTAATTTAGTTTCCTCATTTGTAAAATTAGGATAAGAATATTTAGTCTATCATCCTCCATCCCCCAACAGCTGTAATGAGGACTTTGCTTTGTAAACTCTAAAGCATTATGCTAAAGCGATCATCATAGATAATAATATTAAAGTTGGAAAGACTTTAGCAAACACCTAGTCTAATGATGTTTGGGTGGCAAAGTGGATACAGCACCAGGCTGGAAGCAGGAAACTCATCTTTCTGAATTAAAATCTGGCCTTGGGTAATTACTAGCTGTATAACCCTGGGCAAGTAACCTAACCCTGTTTGCCTTAGTTTCCTCATCTGTAAAATGAGCTGGAAAACAAAACAGTAAACCACTTGGTATCTTTGCCAAGAAAACTCCAAGTGAGGTCGATGTGATATGATTTTGTGGTCCCCTGATTTTAGGGAGGCTTCTGTTAAATCAGTAGTCCTAAATCTTCTGGTTTGGGAGTCTGCCTCAGGAAACTCCCACACCTAATCTGTCTGATTCTGAATAGACTACTCCTCGGTCAGATAGCTTCTGGCCTCAGGATAGTCCCACAAATCAAACTCCTGAGACAGCAGTGCATAGACCACTCCTCAATTCATTGATGACTATCAGATAATCTGTTGGTCAGGGATAAGCAAATTCTGGAGACCACTCCTCTGGACCATAGAATTAGCATGTTAATGATAAAAAGCTGGATGAATCGGTCTTTTTGCTTCTGTTTCCTTGCTAATTTGTTGTGGAATTTAGCCCACTTGTAATGATGTTACAATTACAATAAGACTTTGCTCCTTGACTAGAAAATGGGTTCAAGCCTGCAAATTCTTTTGAGATTCCTCGAGACACCAGTCTGTGACCCAAAACTTTTGGGACTTCTCTACAATCCCTTTTCTCAACCTCTTACAGGCTCATGAAGTGTCAGACTGAAAAACTGAAAAGCAACAAAAGTCTGACTCATTTTACAGATGAAGAAAATGAGGAAAAGAGAAATGAAGTGACAAAAAGTAAAATGGCTAATAGGGAATTAAAAGCCCTGGAAAAGTTGTCAAGATTCCTTAATAACTTTCAATCACATTTGAAAGACTAGGGAGGTTGAGGCAGGTATCACAGTACCAAAGAAAGACAAATACCATGATTTTCCCAGAAGAGACTATAAAGCTTAACTTTAATAAATAAATAAAGCTTTACTTCAATTCCTTGCAAAATTCTAGACTGTTTTATTAAAGAGATGGCCAATGAGCATCTAGAAAAGAAAATGCCAACAATTTTATGAAATAGAATGCAAACTTCTTAAGAGGTAAGCTGCCTCATTTTGACTGTGCATCCTCAGTACACAACCCTGATGAGGTCCTGGATCAGGCTGGGTTGGCAAAAAAAGCCTAAAGTACTGATCAGATTGTTCCTTGAAGCAAACAGAGAAGAACTCAGATGGGGATCCACTTGGCCTTTCATTTCTATGCTCTGTGGAAGTCTTTGGTAACCCCATTTTACTGGATCCATTCAAAAAGCTGAGTTATGTAAAACCCCAAGATTAAATTTCACTTATAAATCTGCCTATGGTCCACACTATCTTTGCTGAATCCCTCTTACTTTAGTCTGCCATGGCGTTCTGCCTCATAGTGTTTTTCTTTCCATCCTTTCCAGGATGACTTTCTTTCTCCTTGCTATATAGCTAATAAACTCTTTTAGGGTGCTAAAATGACAGCTAATGATATACTCCCACCTCATGGTGTATTCCCTTTCTCCTATTAATAGTGAGTTCCACTGGGGAACTTGAGTTTCTGTTGTTAATGGCTAAAACCCCTTTCCTTGATAACTATGTGCTCTCCCATATCTATTTCATATTTACCACTCCTGGTACTTATTTTAACTCCTTCATTTTGTCTGTAATCTCTTTTGATAAATAAATGTACTTTCTGGCAAGGAAAAAGCCCCTGTGAGTTCTTCACATATGAGTTGCTAACAAACCCTGATATTTGGTATGCCTACACCTATTTCCTCATTTGGTACCAATAATTCTCTTCAATCTCATCAATGGTATCTTACACATAATAGTTGCTTAATAAATGCTTGTTGATTGAAGAAAAGATCACGACAAATCAATTGTATAGAATATAAGAATGCTGTAAAAATAGTTTGCCCAAATTTTAGAAAAATTTATGGTATTTTTGCAGATGAATTGGAGCAATATAGATCAGATAATAATAATACAGTTAAGCTAATTAAGAATTGATTCAATGAAATCTATGCTTATCTTTGTGCTTTTTAACATTTCTATCTTGAACTGTTTGTTTCACAACATAGCATTTTCACTCTTTTTGTTATTGTTTGCTTGCATTTTATTTTGGTTCTCTTTTTTTTTTCTGGTTTGATTTGATTTGTCTTGTGTGGCAAGATAATTGCATAAATATGTCTGCATAAATTGGATTTAGCATATATTTCTACCATGTTTAACATATATTGGACTACTTGCCATCTAGGGGAGGGAAAGGGAGGGGAAAATTGAAATACAAGATTTTGCAAGGGCTGATGTTGAATAATTGTCCACGTATATGTTTTGAAAAATAAAAAGCTTTAATAAAGGGGGAAAAATTTATATCTTGATGCAAGCTTGGAATAGCTAAAATACTGCATGATGGAGTGAAGAACACTTGATTTATAAGAATAAATGTATAATCTTATTTTTTGCTTCAAAAAATCAACTTCACCAGTACAAGATGACAGGGGTAGGAATGGGTGGGAAGAGATGATATGGAGAAACATGTTTTGCCTGAAAAAGGGCACAGGATTTTAGTGGAATGCAGATTCCATATGGTGTTCAGGCCTAGGGAGGTGACAGCATCCAAGTATGCTCCCCTGGCCAATCATATATGGAGTGTTATATACCCATGTGACTTTGGGAAAGTCCCTCAGTTTCTTTGTGAAATGAGGGGTTTCAGAGTAGATGGTCTCTGAGGCCCCTTTTCATCCTAAATCAATGATTTTGTGATCCCATGTTCAGTCCTTGGCAAACTGGAAAACAGCCAAGGGCAGATGAGGTTGGTGAAAAATGCTTCGAGATTCTCCTATATGAGACCCTGATGAAGGAACTAAAGTCAGCTGTCCATTCAATTGAAGATGCAGAGGGACTATCAATGCTGTCTTTAAGGACTTGAAAATTTACAACTTGTAAATAGATTAGACTTATATTCCTTTGTCCTAAAGGCCAAAACTCAGTGGAAATTACAAAGAGACAGTCTTAGGTTTGAAGAAAAAACATCCTAAAGACTAGAGCTATTTCATAGTCTTATGGGAGAACTCAGGCTTTTTGGGGAGGGGGAAAGGAAAAGTCCCCTCTTCACTGGAGAGTCTTCAAACAAAGCTTGTCCAACACATTGTCCTGTAAGTTATAGAAGGGAATCTTCTTCAGATTGATATTGATACTGATATTGATATTGATATCTTCTTCAGGTATAGATTGGAGCACATGACATCTGAGATTCTTTTCAACTCTGAAATTCTCTGAATTGCTCAATGTCACACAACTAGTTACAGATTCAATGCTAGAATCCATATCTTTTGACTCAAAGTTCAATGATTTTTTTCCACAATGCATTTCCAGCTGGAATTAATTTTCCATAGCCAGTGCTTCACTAGCTTTATAAATGCAACCATAAATAGCAAGATACAACTAAACATATTTAGGTAATGTAATGGATAGAAAACTAGGCCTGGAATTAGGAAGACTGAGTCCAAATCTGGGCTTCGGACTTCCAGGGGTGGAACCAAGATGGTGGAGAACAACCAGGAAGCTGCTCCAGCTCTCCCAGTTTCCCTTGAAAATGACATGAAATATCGGACTACCTGCCATCTAGGGGAGGGGGTGGGGGGAAGAAGCAGATAATTGGAACAGAAGGTTTTGCAAGGGTCAATGTTGAAAAATTACCCATGCATATGTTTTGTAAATAAAATGCTTTAATAAAATTAAAAGAGAAAGAGAAGAAAACCACATGAAACTGAGCCCCCTCTCCAGCTCCAGATAGACTGGAAAAACTTCAAGACAGATCAGTATCACTGGACTGAAAAGGCTGTTCAGGCCTGATCAAATGGACTCTGGGAAAGCCAGTGAGAGGATTTAATCACAGAAGATCTGCAACTAAGACCCCCCCAGTCATAGCTCAGTAGAGAAGCAGATCAAGGGGGCAAGCAAGACCCCCAGTCTTAGCTCAGAAGGCAAACTCTGGGAAATCAGGCTATTTCCTAAAAAGAACAGGCAAAACTCCCCCCCTGGCCATCACAAGGAGCCCCTGTGCTCAAAGCCAAGGCAAATCTGGGCTCAGAGGCTTTTTAACTCTGTGACCTTGGACAATTAATTTCAATGTCATTTGTCTTGAAAATCCTCAATCATAAAAAGGGAATAATATCACCTATACCCCAGAGTTGTTGCACACTTAGAACATACTGTTTGCTTAATAAATATTTGTTTCCTTTCTTTATTCCTTCTTGGACTAATAGGTAGAAAATGCAGTTAACCTACAAGCTGAGATTTGTGGACCTTTATAAATCCCTCTCTGCCCATGAATAAATATTTCCTTGATATATTCCCTTGCCATTAGGGTCTTTACTTTGACTTAAGTAATTGTATTTCCAGAATGTCTCAGGTAAAATATAAATGCATTACTTGGGAAAGAGAAGCCTTTTTATCAACCATTATTACATTTTAGGCAAGGACATCTCTGAAAAGATGGGGAAGAGGAAGGCCAGATCTGGGCGGCCACAACCATGGGGAACTCTAGAATTGGGGAGTGGGGGAAGAACATTAATTACCTGCTGTCATACCAGGTCAGAGAATCAAAGGACAGTGAGAAGCACCAGGAATATATTCTATATAATTTTTATTAGGAATAGGATCTGATAGAATAGAGCAGTGTTTGCATGCTGAATGGCACTGTCTTCAAGGATGCCACTAATACACATCTGCCCAAGGGATGCACTCAGGAACCAACAAGCCTTTGATTATCTTGCTTACAAATCCACCTTATGGTCCTGTTTTAAAAGTTAACACCTGGGAACTTAAGAGTACTTACTTGTAAAATGAATCCTGTTGATTAGATGACCTCTAAGGCTTCTTCTAGCTCTGATATTCTAAGCTATAGATGCTTCACTTCCTCCTAAGTGTGAGATTTTCAACAGGTATCCCATTCTTTCCCTCACTCTAATCTTATATCTATGATAGGAGATCATTGGAAAGAGGAAGCCAGTGATTGCATTTCCTTTGCAGGTATATATCTGCAAAAGAGACATAGTATAATGGAAAAAGTATGTGTATTTTTGAGATAGGTAGAGATCAGGAAGCATGAGTAAGTATACATGATAAATAGCAATCAAGATTTGAGCCTAGGTCCTTTGACCCAAAATTTAGTACCCTTACCATGTGTAACTATTTGTTCGCTACACACACACATATATACTCACACTCCTTTTAACTATATTTTAATAAATTCAGGAGATGAAGATTTCTAGCTGTGTATTTTAATTATATATGTACATATAATATACACATATATTTTTTAAGTGTCTACTATGTCCAACTTTCTGTTGGTAAAATTGCCAAAAAGGTAGCATAGTCTCTTTCCTCAAGAATCTTAAATTATCCCAGGATAAGAGATGAGACAATAGAGTTCGGGGAAAGATAGATAGATAGATAGATAGATAGATAGATAGATAGATAGATAGATAAGTAGGGTGGAATCTGATTGGGGCAAAAGAGAAATCCAGGACTGTTTAGGAAAGAAAGAAAATTTTTAATTGAGGGGTGGTGCTGGTGATCAGAAAAGCTACATGAAGGAGCTGATATTTGAATTAGACCTTGAATGCCCTCTGTATAGTATACCTACTTCAGACATTTAGCTACCTGTCCAGCTGCCCCATTTCTCCCCATCTTAAAAAGCAGCCTCCATTCTAGACCTCTAGATATCATACCCTATTCCCAAAGGAAAGTTACTTCACTCAGCTTTGAAACATCTTCCCATCCTCAAGTGTCTTGATTTAGTGAATCTAAACTTACTTAACTGATGAAGAAAGCCATCTGCACCCAGAGAGAGGCCTGTGGATCTAAGTGTGGACCACAACATAGCATTTTCACGTTTTCTGTTGATGTTTGTTTGCATTTTGTTTTCCTTCTCAGGTTTTTTTTCTTTCTAGATCTGATTTTTCTTGTGCAGCAAGATAATTATAAAGATGTATACATATATTGGATTTATCATATATTTTAATATATTTAACATGTATTGGACTACCTGCCATCTAGGGGAGGGAGTGGGAGGTAGGAGGGGAAAATTTGGAACAGAAAGTTTTGCAAGGGTCAGTGTTGAAAATTTACCCATGCATATGTATTGTAAATAAAAAGCTTTAATAAAAAAATAGAATAAATAAACTTACTTAGCTCCCTAGAGCTGATTGTCTTCAGAGAAAACTAAGAGTCACATCCCATTCTGGCATCTACCCTGGTCATCTTGTCATGTGCTCTGCTGCCATGGATACCCCACCCTACTTTCCTTCTCTGCCCAGGACACATTAATCAAATCAATCGTACCACTGCTGCTGTAAAGGTCAAGACAATTGGCTATCCTATGGATCAAGACACAATTCCTGTAATTTTCCAGACCAAACTTCAGCCTGGTGACCAGTGTCCTACATAATGTAGTTTTCTTTCATTAGAATAAAAACTCTAGGAAGGTAAAGATTATTTCACTCTTGCTTTTGTGCTTCTTGTCCTAAGCACAATGCCTTATACATAGAAAGCGCTTTATAATTTTAAAAAATTATTCATTCATAAATTAAAGATAGCATCCTAGTCTCTATGAAGTGAAAAAGGATGATTTTTATCTCCAGCTCATATTATAAAGATCATCTCAATGTGAAAGTTCCCAGATATCTAAGATTGAATCTCTTTTATAGTAACTTTATGTTTTGATGAATCACTACATTTTAATATAATTTCAATAAGTCAATTCTAAGCCACTTAAGAGTTGAACAGAGGAAAGGGTACTGGATTTAGGGTCTGAGGTTGTGAGTTTAAATTCTGACTCTGATATTTAATACCTGTGAGACCTTGCATAAGTCACAACCTCTCAGCCCTGATTTCCTTATCTATAAAATAAAGGTTCTGACAAATCACTGAAGTACCTCCTAAGTTTAAATCAACCAACTAACCCCTCAACAAGTACCTACTTAAGTGGGGCAGCTAGAAAGCTCAGTAGATAGAGTTCTGAGTCTGGAGTCAAGAAGACCTGAGTTCAAGTCTAGACTTTGATATTTCCTAGCTTCCTAGTTAAATGCAAGTCACTTAACCTCAGTTTGCTTAATCCACTAGAGAAGGAATTGGCAAACCATTCCAGTATTTTTGCCAACAAAACCCCATGGACAATATGGTCTACAGAGTTGTGAAGAGTTGGATACAACTGAACTGAATGAACAGCACTAACCTACTAAGTTCCAGTTGCTGGGCCAGGTGCTAAGGATCCAAATATAAACAGTGAGATAATCCCTATTCTCAAGACACTTACTTTCTATGATCATAATTGTGTTTGTGTATGTGTTTTCTATATTGACTTGTGTTACAACCATCAAATATTTTTGAATATCCTTTGGGGACAGTATTACAAAAGTATATGACTAGGTCTATGTGTATGTCTGGTTGGTCCAGTTTTAAAGAATATCATTAAATATTAACTGATCCCTTTTTCTAATAAATATGTAGTCTGATTCTCCATAATCAACTGATTCAAAGTGTTCATACTGTGTCCATAAGTAAAACACTAGTACTGAAATGGTAAGTGTTTCACCAATACCATTTGGCAGGTTAAAAGGCTTTAAGAAATGTTTTAGCAGCCTGTCTGTCATATGGGAGATAGACAAAGAGGAAAGTAAGAGAAATAGTATTTTTCTTTAATTCTCTTTCATGAGTACTTATTGAGTGTAAATAGCTATGTACATGGTTTTCTGAAATGTGTTTTCTATGTTTTGCTACTACTACTCTTCCTCCTACCCAATAAAAAACAAAATTGTGAAAAGCAAAGAATATTTATGGTCTAATATCTCAAATGCAGAAGCCAGAGTCCAGCTATAACCCAGAACTTAGAAGAGATACCAAAACAGAATCACATTTCTTTCCCGCTGTCCACTTCTCAGATTTCTTAAATCCTTTTCTTTTAGTTGTTTCAAACTGTATTTCCTCTCAATTCTGGCAGTAGTAACCACCATGCTATTTAATACAACAACAACAACAAAAAAAAAAAAAAAGGAAGAGATTATATTAAATCATGACATAAATTGACAAAAGCCAGAAGATTAGAAACAAACACTATTACTCCATCCTTAACTCATGTCATTTTAAAGCAAAAATGGTTTTAACAGAAGGGCTGTATTCCAGTCAATCAGATTATATTTTTTAAAGATGTATGGATGACTCAGTAAAACAGCTAAATCCATATCTAGCATTGCATCCCTTCCTTTGCAAGGACTCTGAAAACATTTTTATGAATACACTAAATGAAGATAATGGTGGGAACCCAGTTACAGTGAAAATCAGAAAAACATGGCAGGGAAATGGCACAGGAAACAATCCTGCACAAGGAGAGGAAATGATATAAAACTTTCTTGCCATCTACTCCATTTAATATGTTCCCAGATCTGGACCCCCTCAGCTGGTATGAGGATTCTACATATTCAAAGTAAGAATGGATAATTCCAGCAGCTAAGAAGAAATGGCAGTCAAATTCAGTTTTCAGAGATCTATTTGATAGCAATATACTTTTTCCTAAAGCCAAATATTTCACATCTATTATCTAGTAATATCTTAACATTGTCATTACCATTTTATTGATTAGAAAATTGAGGAGCTGAAAGGTTAAGCAAGTTGAAATGTAAGGTAGGACCAATAACTCAGAAATTCTGCTCTGGTGCTTTTTTTCTACTGTGCTTTATTATTTCTTCTAGTTAAGCAATGAGCAACCCCAGGCTTGCTGAGTTAGTGCAGAGATGGGATGGGATGGTAAAAAGGCAAGAATCCACTCACCTTCAGTTGGCTCTAATATGTAAGCAGCCTTTTACCCTGTATTTTAGGTCTCTGGTTATTTGAAGGGATAAAGTGGAGAAGTTTCTCAGGCTTATGAGTAGTGAGTTATAAAGTAGTGCATTGTCTTTTCCCTCAGTTCCAAGAGCAATTTGGAAAGAAAAGAAGGAAGGAAGGAAGGAAGGAAGGAAGGAAGGAAGGAAGGAAGGAAGGAAGGAAGGAAGGAAGGAAGGAAGGAA
>JAJPUD010000743.1:196416-228683 GCA_023553655.1 Myrmecobius fasciatus | reverse complement strand
AGGAAGGAAGGAAGGAAGGAAGGAAGGAAGGAAGGAAGGAAGGAAGGAAGGAAGGAACCTACTTCATAAGGATTATTGTGAATAAAATTAAAATTAAATTAGTAAAATGCTTTACAAATCTTCAGCCATATAAATAAATGTTAGCTATGAGAGGAGGAATGGAAGGAGTACTGGCCTTAGAGTTGAAATTACACCTTAGTCACGTACTAACTGTGTAGATTTGGGGAAGTCACTCACTGGTTCCATACCCCACTTTGCTTGAGGTAAAAGGGATGGGTTGGACTTGATGGGCTATAAGATTTCTTCTAGTTCAAAAACCTTTGGTGCTATGTTCCTTTACCCCTCCCCCCCCAAATTCCTTTTGCTAATGTTCATTTTACTAGGCTGAGAGGATAAAAGTAATACTCTTGTCTCCACTCAGTCAGTACAAGGTTAAGTGGAATAGTAAAAATTCTCATCTTTGTACTAGGAGTATAAACTTGGTCAAGGAACTTCCTCTCTGGGCTAGATTTCTTCCCTGTAAAATGAAAGAGCTTTATGTATTCAATTCTCTTCTAGTTCAAATGAGACAATATTTGCAAAAGGGCTTAGCTTGTAACCAGGCACCTAACAGGTTCTATTTAAATGGCACATTCCCATTTCTTAATTCTAGATCTCTTATCTTTTCATTCTTTCCTCTAGTTCCTCCGAATCTTTTTTTTGGGGGGAGGGGAAAGGTAGGGAATGGAATTATTCACACATTTACATACGCATTGTTTGCAAAATGCATTTTCACTTTCATAATTTGTAGATTACCTACGTCCTCCAAAAAGAAGCTTTGAGTCCAGATCAGGTCTGGGGGCCATTAGAAACCTTGATTTCATAGTGAAAGGCGGCTGCTTCTGACCCATAGTACTGCAGTCAGGTCACTAATGGAAGCCGACTTTTATTTTGAACTTCTCAGGGAACCCAAACTAAACTGCCTAGGAAAACTCGCTCAACGAAAACAAAACAAAAGTCCTTTCCAGTATGAGCCCGGTACCTCATACGCCAAGTTTCAGCCGGTAATAAATTTTATTGCGACGTTATAAACTCCTGAACAGAAGAGCTTAGAATAGAAGTGCTGACACAAAGCTCACCAAGTATTGCCATTTAATGCTGGTGGGCTATGCCCTTGTTGGGGAAGGAGGTAGATCTCAGAAGCCTTTGCCGGTCAAACACATTTTTAAAAATATTATTATTATTATTTTTAATAGCAAGAATTGTTTCCCCTGAAAGGAAAATCAGCTCTAGCAAACAATTTGCTGAACGCGCCGGAAGGTTGTGGCTCAAAGCGGAAAAAAAAAAAAAATAGGCAAAGTTGAATTCATTTTGCAAATAAAACCAGTTTTTTTTCTTTTTTTTTTTTTTTTGGAAGGGGGGGATGATTATTCACTTAAATGACAGCTTTATATGCTGTAATTACAGTCATTAATGAAGGCCCAATTACTTTATCATACATTACCAGGATCAAAGACTCTCCTTAGAATCAGTTTGTTGGAGAGAGAGTCAATACAAAAATTAGTCCAAACGGAAGATTGCGATTAAATAATGCCCCGGGAGGGGTGAGGGAACAATGCTCGGCACTGGCACAGTGGTAGAGGGACATTTACAAAGACACACTAGAGGTCACTGTTGCTACTTCAAGCAAAGCCTTTAGCTCCTTTTGCAGAGGTAGCATTTAGACTGAGGAGCCCCCGGCAAAGTTGGGCCATCTCCATTTTTAAAAAAAGCATCTTGGTGCCCTCCATCCACCCCGGCTTTGAGTCCAGCACTGTTGGCCGTTGCAAAAAGGGGCAGTGTAAAAAGAAATCTTAAATCCTGTGGGTTCCTTTTATGATCTAGGTCCAGACGCGCACACTCCTATGTTCGTCAGGCTTCTGCTCACTTTGTGCATGAAGTGGGGGAGCGGGGAAAGGGGCGAAGAAGGAGGGGGGAGCCTTTTCACAGATAACACCCTGAAGCAACCCCAAAGCAAATGTAAATGAGGAAAGCTGGTAGTTAGGCTTCCTCTTGCCAGGTTAGATAAAGCAGTCTCTCCGTATTGTTCCTAAATGTAGCAGATTGTTACATTTAGTCCTATGTTTAGAAATGTCCGGAAGAAAGCCCCCTCTCAGTGAGCATGTCAGGGCTCTGAAAAATTGGCGTGCAGCGCAGGCGGAGCTGCTTCTCAGAACGATGCATTAAGGAGGGGAGCTTATTTTAGCAAAGTAATGATTTCCCGAGGTTGGTCATTGTAACCTTAATGAGATGACTAACCCAAAGCACCTCTTTATTTGTGGGGCATGAAGGGTACTCAGCACCCTCTTCTTGTTTCCAGCCATAGTTTAATTGACCAAAAAGACACAACAGGGTGTTCATTGTTTCGGGAAGAAGACTGTTTTAGAGGCTCATAATCCAGTTCCTGAGTGGATTAACTGAGCCTCGAAAAGCCAAGCAGTTTATTCCAACAAGACAAGCAGAACATTGCCAAGGAAAACCGTCGACTACTCCTATGATTATTTTAAAATATTATCATTTAAAAAATGTTGGTCTCGGGCAAGATGGTATCATTACAAACAATTGCTATGGTAGTGTGAGCTCCCACACCAAAATCCTTTTTCCTCTTTTTCCTCCCTTTTCCTCTCCTCGATCCCCCCCCCCCCCACAGACCCCCTTATAGGGGTATTTATGTGATATTTATTACACATTTATGAAGAAGCTAAATAAAGCAAATATATATTAAGCACTAGATAGGCACAGAGTGAGCCCCTATACTCCTAAGAGAAGTTTATGTTGCTTTGGGGGGAGTGGGGGCTACACATTTACATGTATAAAGTAAATATTTACAAAATATATGTATAGTGTAAAGGATTTGGTGCACACTGGCATTAGTTGCTCCAGATCAGCTATGGTGACATCACAGACTAGGGGACTGCTTTCAGGAGACTGGTGGGTTGGAGCAAGCATGGACATACTGCGCTGGCTTACCACATGGTTGGTAAGACTTTTTCCACTGTCTCTGCATAGCTATAACTGTTGGGATTTTTTAAGCAACTTGACTTAGCAAGCCCATTGCAAAAGTAAATGGAAAGTAATTTTCCAGGAAAGGACACTAGCAACTAAGGGATCAAGGAAAGCCTTCTGTAGGAGATAATATTTGAGCTGAGTTTGGAGGTTAAGGAAACTAGAGAAAGTAAGTGGAGGCTACAAGCAAGTGCTATCTCGTTCGACTCAGTATCCACATCTGTAAAACATCTCTGCTACTTAGTCTTGTCTTATCCTGTGCAAGTGAGTTAATATCTGAGTCCTAATTCCTGTAACAGTAAAATAAAGGGTGTGGGATGGATTGGATGACTGACTTCCAGGGTCCCATATAGCTCTAAATCATAATCCCGTGTCTATTTGAGCTTGGAAGTAGGATACCATGATAAAGCTTGCTTTTCATTTTCAGTCTACTTATGTAGATGAATTCCCTGCAAGTTTTGAATTTAGATTGGGGAGTTCTTCACCTGGGGTCCAGAGATGCTCCAGGAGTCTATGGTTAAATTTGGAGGGAGTCTATTCAAAAAGAATTACATCTTTAATTTTGCTAACTTCTACTTGAATTTTGCACTTCCTTAAATTATGAATGTTAGTAACAAACTACAGTAGTATTAACTGTGCCTGTAACTGTCATCAATAGAAATCACAAATTATAATACATTAAAGTTGTTAACAAATCACGAAATGCCATTTACCCAATACTACTTTGAAGTAATTGTAGTCATTAAACCTGCCATTGAATCACCTGTGATCACTGTTTTCCTGTCTAGAGACTCAACTTCAATATGATTGGTTTCCTTCAAAGATCTATGCATTTTGTCTGAAAATGTTAAAAAACATCATTCCTAGGTCAAAATGCTTCTCCAGATTGCCAAAGCAGTTTTTGTTTTCTCTGTGTCTCTGTGTCTCTCTTTTCCCCTTTCCCTCTTTCACTTTCTCTCTCTAGTTTCACTCTTACTCTGTTTCCCTCCCTCTCTCTCCCCCCTCCCTCTCTCCCTCCCTCTCTCTCTCTCTCTCTCTCTCTCTCTCTCTCTCTCTCTCTCTCTCTCTCTCTCTGCCTCTCTGTCTCTGTCTCTGTCTCTGTCTCTCTGTCTCTCTCTCTCTGTCTCTCTGTCTCTCTCTGTCTCTCTGTCTCTCTCTGTCTCTCTGTCTCTGTCTCTGTCTCTGTCTCTCTGACACACGCACATGCATACACACAAAGGTTAAGAGCCCTTAGTCTGGATAAAGTATTTTAATACAGATTTAGGGTTTTATACACACTTCAAGATTTCTCATAATAACCTGTAAACATTCTTTTTTTTGAACTAATGGAACCCTTAAGTAGGATGAAGGTGACCTGGGTCTCTGTACATTGGTATTACCAAAATGTATTGAATTGAAAAAACATTTTATGCTTTTGTATGCTCATGCCCTGGAAGAGACAGAAGTTGCATTTATACACAAAACAATTATGAAATGGATAGGGATGGAGGAGTTTGGAAAACATTTGAATTCAGTCAAACTAAATTCAACTTATTTTGCAAACAATATCTTGGCTTAATTCATTGTTATTGTTGTTAATGTTTTAATAGCTGGGAGAATAGGATCTCTCAAGAAATATTATTAGCATCATTATTTCCTGCTAACAAAACTGAGCACCTTTTACAAATGGGCAGAGCTTCTTCATCATAAGAAGTCCTTGTAATTTTTGCAAAGTAATTGGATTCTGAAATACGTCCCACAATCCACACCACGGATGGAGGGTGGGACTGGGGTTCATAGGAGTTAAGAGGACAATGAAAAGGGCTCCACAGTTCTTACAAGGTTGAAAGCCACTGCCCTCCCTCCCTGGTTCTGGTTGTAATTATAATGTGAAATAAGTTTTGTTTTAAATGGAAGTTTCAGTAATGAAATTTGGAAGCAAGCGTCATTTCCCTTCCTTTGCTCACTACAAAAAAAAAAAAAAAAAAAAAAAAGATGGTCTGAGGACACACAATAAAGGAAATAGCAAAGAACTATTATGTGATCTTGGGCAAATCTCTTCAAGCAGATTCTGCCTGTCTCTGTTTCCTAATTCCTCAAAGCACACAAGTGAAAAGTAATGTGGTGACCTGGCATGTCCCTAGGTTTTATTGTTTGTTTAGTTGGTTTTTGTTTTTGAATTTATTAATGTGAACACTGATCAAATTGCCAAATCTCTAAATTAACCCAATAATTACCCAGACTGGGAAAATTCCCGAGAGGCCAAAGCTCTCTTCCCCGGCATTACCTGCCCATATGCTGCTGCCTTTTTGCTTTTATTTCCATCCAACACAATGAATTCTGGGCTCTGAGCCTGGCACTGTTTACACAGAATGAAAAGAAGTTGCGGGGAACGGCCGCGGAGAAACTGGGGAGAACGGATGGAGTTGGTGACAGTGTCAGGGACTTTTTTCCCATGTTGACACCAGTTTTTCTACATGAGAAACTCAGAAGGCCAGCCTTTTGGCTTTTAAGATAAATAGCATTTCTCATCTCACAGAGGAAGCCCTGCTGAAAGCCAGAGGCACTGAATGAAGGGCTGGGGGGAGTGACTGGAAGGAAAATAGTCCCTAAAACCAGCTCCAGGCAGCAGAGCAGCGGGCAGACCCAAGCTCCAAATGAAATGAAAGGAGCAGGTTGAAGCCACGTTGACACTTGTGTCCCATTTCTGCCTGGCGCATCCCAGCTAGCTTTTGTTCCCAGGATCTGTTATTAGCCCCAGACTGAAGTGGCTGGCCAGAAAAAGCTTCTCACCTTGGGTAACAGGAGAGCTAGTTAAGAAGGAAACTGCATCTCTAAGGCTCCATGCTTGATAGATCCTGCTCAGTTATTTCCTGCTGATTACTGACAAACCATGGGGTTAATGATACTGGAATATCCTCACATATTGTCCGGTGTTGTAAAAGTTAAGAGGACTTAGTACTATTTGAAAAACTCGGATCTCCTCATGGAAAATACACTGAAAACAGAAATAACTAATTTTATTCATGATGGCTTTCCTTTGAATTTGTCCTCAGTTTGTATCTCAGTTTGATTCTATCCTCTTTTTTTTTTTTTTTTTTTTTTAGCTGTCAGAAAATTAGCAAATTAAATTCCAAGTAAGGATGTGCTTGATCAGACTGGAGTGAGGAGAGAAGAATATAAAGGTAAAGATAATACTTTTCATAATTTTAATAGACTAATTTTAGTTTAAAGATCTGACAAAAAAGATGGGGGTGAGGTAGGTGTCTTTCAGTACCCCTGAATTTTATACTGTTTCTTCAATTCTGGTTGTGGATTATGTGGTACCCTTTCCCTGGGGGATGGCTGTAGCAGTTACTTAGTGATTTAAGTGGTAATGTTTGGTTGGAAAAGCTGCCAAAGTCTGCCATTGACCAGAGGGTCTGGCCTAGAGTAAATTGCAACTGGAATTGCAGAACTGATGAATGAACTTGTCCAGAGAGCTAAAGCCAATCCAAAATGGCTGGAGGGTGGGACAAGCCTAAGACAGAAGCAAGGCATTTTTCTCTGATGGATTCAAAATTGAATAAGATGTTCTGTAGTCCAAAGAGAAATCATGGTGGGCCAATGAAAATATTGACTAATTAGGATAATTTAGGAAGCTTGTGAACCATTCAATCTGCTGAAAAGAATTCTTTTGTATATCATTTTGATTCCCAGAATACTCCAAGTATGTTGTGAGCATGGATCATAGACTGAGAGCTGAAAAAAATCTTAAAGACCATTCAGTCTCATGTCCGAACCTTACAATTGATACCCAAAGAAGATAAACAATTTCCTCAATGTCTAACAGGGTAGTAACATTAGCAGAGTTGAGCTTTTAAACCAGATCCTCTGATTTCACATTTAACACCCTTTTCATTCTTTCTGTTATAAACAAAAACCTTGGGAAAAGGTTACTTCAGGTCTGGAGTGTGTTGGGTCTGAAGAAGGAAAAGAAAATTGGATGCCAGAGTCAGGACATCACAGTACACTGGCCTGAGAGATCTTTGGGGAGTTCAGGACCAAAGTCATAGTAGAACAGAACATAGAACTCCAATTGGTTTAGCAGCCCAAAGGAAGAAACTTAGAGTGCTGCTCAAGACACTGAAAGATTAAATCTTTCCCAGAGTCAGTATGTATTATAATTGTTACTTGAACCTAGTTCTTTTAGATTCTGAGGATAATCTTCTAACCATTATACCACATCCCTCTAATGAATATAATAATGCTTTTAATTTATAGTTGGTTAACAATAGCCACCTCTAATTACCTTTTAAAAAAATCTAACATATGAATGGTAGGGTCATATAATAGATGGAGTGCTAAGTTTTAAGTCAGAAAGACCTGGATTTGAATGCTACCTCTGATATTTCCTAGTTGTGTAATCTTATGTAGATCATTTAGACTATGTACCTGCCATTTATGAACTATATCAAAGATGGATTGCAATCTATTCTGGTGGAATGAATTCTTATAAAAGTAATTCCTCCAAATGACAAAATCCTAGTTCCATATGATATTTGAATATGTGTGTATACATATACATGTGTGTATGTGAATTCATCTGAATACATAGTTTGTTGAAGTAGAATACGGCAATGCTTTATGTATATTCAGGGATGTTTTATATTAATTGTGGAATCCTTAGAGTCCTGGGATCTTCAGTTTGGAACTCATTGGCATAGAGTCCAGAAAGAAGGAAGAAGATGCTAGTTATAAGGTCTGGGGTCAGTTCAGAAGAGTCAGTCCTTTTGGAGAGTTTAAAGACCAGGTGTTTGAGCAGAATCTTTCATAGAGAGCCAGCACCAAACACTTAGGAGAGTAATGGCATTGCCTGATTACTTTCCATTTCCCCCATTGTAGTCAGTAATTTCTGTGATTCATAAATCTAATTAGGACTACAAGACTGATAGCAGATGGAACAGTTATTAAGTGAGGTTTTTTTTAGTTACTGTGGTTGGCTTCTACTAGCATTTCTGTGAGAAAATGATACCTTAGTAAATAGGTCTTTTTTAAGCTGTCTGTTTTTGTGATTATTAGGAACATAGGACTGAACTTTTATGTCTTTTAATGCTAAATGAAATTACTGATTTTTGATGTTGAAGGAGAAGGCATTTTAATCCAATAAACATTTATTAAAAGCCTGTTATGTGCCAGACACTATGCTATGCACTGGAATTACAAAGACAAAAATGAAAAAGATCCTATCCCTAAGGACCTAATAGTCTACTGAAAGGAAACAAGAAATCAAAATTTAAATATTACATGTCTGTAACAATACAAAATAGATCCAAGACAAATGTAAAGTAATGGATTGAATATTACTAATAAACAAGGAAATCATGAAAACACCTTTTATAGGAAGTGGCACTTGAACAGAGATTGGAAGGGAGATAAAGAAGATAAGAGATGGATGAGGAAAAGTGTTCTCAGAGTTGGAGATGACCTAAGAAAACATATGAAGGCAAGAGATGGGTGTCTTTGGGACCCAGTTTTCTGATCTATGAAATTAAATTAAATTCTTTAAGTTAATAAACCTTTATCAATTAAACACTTTCTCTTTGCAAAATACTACACTAGATGCACAGGTCAGTCTTGATGGTCCCTAAAGTTTCTTCCAAATTTCAGCTTCTTTCTTGGAGTATGCATTGAGGATGGGATGAGGTACAAGAAGATATATCAACTTAAATATATCTAGGTCAAAGGGAAAAGTCCAATATGATTAGCTAAAGATCTATTTTATAAGACCACAGATGACTTAATACTCTATTACAGTATAAATTTTCATTTTTTACAAATGAGTTAAGTCTGAAACCAGTTACATGTATATGTGTTCAAGCTGGTATAGAAGCCTAGGTTCTAGGTAGCAAACCTCAGACACAATGGTCCAAGGTGCTTAATTGATGTCAAATTTAAACACCTTTAAAAAGACATGTTGTCTAGCTTATCCCAGACCATCCATTTTGATAATCTCTTTCCATTTTTCATTTTATTGTTGAAAAGAAGTAGATTAATGATCATATAATTTCCTTTAAATTAATACCTTCCTTATAAGGTGTGCTTTAAAAAGATTCAGGAAAAAATGATCATGACTTCATTGCCAAATAAAATCATATTTGTACCATTTCTGTTTAAAACATCTTAAGCCCAATCAGCATGGCCTGTCAGACTAATCCTGGGGAAAGAAAACGAAACTGGAACTTTTAAAAATTACTTTCAATTACTTTACCTCTCTACTCCTCAGTTTCTTCATCTGAAAAACAGAGAAGGGGAAGGAAGGGATTATTCAGAATTGATGATCTCTTACATCTCTGTCAGGTCTTAAAATCTGTGACTCTGTTGTGTTTTGTTGTGAAAAAAAAAGTTGACTCAAAATGGCATTGGTAAAATAATGGCTCTCCATGATGGTGAAATTGGGTTCACTGTCATAAGAGGACTGAAGAGATCTAGTGAAGAGATTTGCTAATAAGAAATTATCATCAGAATTTAAGAGGCTACTTAGGGTCAATATGTAGGATCATAATTTTAGAACTTCAAAGGATCTTAGAGACCATCTAATCCAATCCTGCTATTATCCAAATGAGGAAACTGGGATTAAATTGTTTGTCCAAACTCACACAGCAGATCTAAATTATAAATTTCCTAGCTCACAGGCCAGTGTATTATATTTAGAAGTACAATTCCATCTATTAAAAAATACTTCTAGGATTTCCTCATGATTAAATCTATGTTGAAGCAGCATAAATTTGATGGATGGGGCAAGGTTGGTGGGTGTCCAGCCTTTTATTCATGTAGAAATTTGCAATGCATATATATGTCTTAGTTATCTGTTTATATCAGATCCATCTACTAATCTCTGAATTTCATAAAGGTCTGAACCCTGATAACCAAGCTATTTAAAATTTATATCTTTCTCAACACCTGCCACAGAGCTCTGTATTCAGAAGGTGTTTAATCTGTGCTTGTTGAATTAAATTGCTGATCCCATGACTGTGTCCTAATCTTTTTGACTGGTATGGGGGGGATAACAAAGTGGAGGAAACATTATTAGGAGTAGAAGAGGATGTTAGATCCACTAGAAAGTGGATGCTATTATTGGAGCTTCCTTCCCAGATCCCTGTCCTTGGTAATTCTAACTGGGAAAAATTTTGGACATACCTCCCCAGAAATGCCCATAAGCCACTTGGTCAGTGGAACCAGATCAGACTGGTGAGGTCCACAGGATGATGCTACTAGGCCACTATCACTAAATTAAGCCTTTTACATTTTTTTAAGCAATGGGGTCAGTTTTGGATAATTAATCTACAACCTTGTAAGTATCTTTCATGCAGCCTGCGTTTGTCAAATGGTTGGCTAGCATTATAGATCACAGACAATACTTGTAGTGTTTGAGCAGAGCTTTTCATTTTATAAGATTAATTCATTTCTTTAGTCTTTTCTCATTGTAAATACTATTTTCTTTTTCCTTAGAGCCATATCCACATATACTCAGCAAAAAAATAGGATAACCTGTCTAACTCTTACCTAGCCCAATTATTTAGGCAACAGTTATGAGAGCAATACTCAGAAATGACAAACATAACCATCCTGGGACTTCTGAAAACCCTAGGAGAATATTGTGGTTGAAATGCCTAATTACAGGTACCTCATTAATTTGGGGTTCCCTCTCATCTCAACCACCTTCAACCATTGATGTGAAAAGAATGCTGAATGTTGTCCTGAATGACAATTCATACTCATTTTATAGCAGCTTTGAGTCAAGGAAACCAGAGATGAAAACCAGCACTTACTGGGCAAGTAGTAAACCTCCATTTGCCCAAGTTTCCTTGTTTGTAAAATTGACATAAAGACAGCACCCACATCCTAGAATTGTTGTAAGGGTCAAAATGAGATAATAATTATAAAGCATTTTGCACAGTGATTATTATAATTATAAAGCATTTTGCACATAGTAAGCATTATATACATGTGAGCCTTTATTACAAATGAGGAAATTGAAACTCAGAAAGGAAAAATGGCTTCTGATCTTCTTTCCAATGCTCTTTGTCCACCACTAGGATTCTCATGGAGGTGGGATTTCTTGTTTCCTGTTTTTCCACTCAGCCTTCTTGGGCAGGCCATTTTTAGGGTTTTGATGTTTGCAAGAAAGCTTCTTGGAGGCATTTTACCTGTTGTCCTATGGGAGAATTAGGAGGAGTTCTAGTGGTTTATTTGGTGCATTCAGCTAGAGTAGCATGTAGAGCAATTACATAAATTAATGGGAGATGCATAGTATGTTATGGAACCATTTGCCCCATTGGCAAAGAAGACTTGAATGGCAGCATTTTATAGCTTTGGATTGAAATGGAGCCATGTCTGAGGGCGGAGGCAGGGATTTCAGTGGACCAGAAAAGCTGTGAGCATCCCTGGCCAAGCAGCCTTAGATCCCAGAAAGCATTCCCTTCTCTTCTGCAAGCCTCTCCTGAAGCAGTCCCAGGAAGGTGAACAAAAGGCTTTTGGTTCAGAGGCCAGACAAGGGGAGAACAAAGGGCTAGCTTGGCTCTGAGGGGGATTTAACCTGTGGCTCTAGTGAGTCAGGGTGATACATACCTGAGGCTCCCCTACTAAGCTGCCTCTCAGCACATGCAAAACCATGCTTGTGACACAGCCACCTCAACGGAAGGAAATTAATTAAGCTCTGGAGCTGACATTCCCTTCTGAGCTCATGCCACCAAACCAGAGATGGTAACATATCACTCTGCAAGAGACCAGACATGGCTGTAGGAGCTGTCTAGACCTGCTGTGATTAAGAAGGAATATTCTACCTTAACTCCAAATGCATTTTCTTGTGTCAGTATTGTAACCTAACTGTAACATGTCAGAGGGTTGGGTTTGTTGAAAAAATGAAACCCATTTTATCTTTCTTTTTTTTTCGTTTCCATCATAGTCTATTGGATGGAGCTATGTCTACAGCCAAGATTCTTGACAATATGTATCTTTCCTGCCATGGGCTATAATGCCCAAACACATATTTAGGCACATAAATACAATTTTTATGTCAGTCAGTGGTACCCAATGCCCACAATGTGAATGAAACAGAGTATGTATTCAGAGTTAAAATCCCTATAGTTATTGTACATGCTTCAGAGACACTTTTCAAAGTAAAATGTCTCTGCCACTTAAAATGGGATTTTTATTTTGTCAAGACACTAAAAGCAATTAGAGGGCACTGTTGACTGATCACTCGCCAAATTTCAATTTTCAAATCAAAGCTGTTTTGGAGTTAGTATGTGTGAGTTCCCCAAACATTCCTAGTGTCTCTATTTTCATCTTGCATTCATTCAAAATCACTAATTGTTTCCCACCCCTCTTACCACTTCCATTCCCCTCTTTTTCTTTTTTAATCTAAGCAACATTTCCTCTAAAGTTGAAAAGACATGACACCCTAGAGCAAACTCTTATGGATAAATGATGAACCCCTTGATAGAATGGTTCTTAATGAAAATAGGGAGGAATCTTTTGCCTTGGAGGCCTGGAGGGGGTGATGTCTGGGGATGGGTGGTGCAGCCACTGTCAAAATAATCATAATAATACAAGTTTCAAGATGCTCCCATTGGCAAAATGCAGTCATTGAAGTTTTCACATTATTTGAAGGATCTTCCTATTCTGTAAAATAAATAGCACATAAAACATGAAAAATGAACAAGTTGCTTTTCTTGCTGTCACTTAAAAAAAAAAAAACAACCCTATTAAAACTGTCACATTCTGACTGCCTTAGAGATTTTGGCAGGCAAGACTCTTAGAAGCTCATGGGTCATGTATCATCTCTTTGGTGGACAGAACCATGCTTAGTGAATGAGCCCTGAAGAAGCCTTTAGAGTTATACTAAAGAACTTTCAAATGTCAGATGTTGGGCTGCTGAGCCAACATGATCATGAGTTTGAGTATTTTTATGTAATCGAGCCAATGGCTAAAATGAGAATATCTATATAGATTGAGATCAATATACTTGGACTGATTAAAAAAATAACTATCTTCAGCACCTTACAGGACTTTGCACTCAGGTGGTGTTTAAAGTTTTTTGGGTTAAGGAGACATAAGCAGCTTAACATTGGCACTCCCAGCAGAAGGCCAGCTTGGATGGATAATCAATGTGACCAAGAGACCACAAGACTAAGCAGAATTTTGTTGTTGTTGTTGTTGTCTAGAATGCAACTTAAAATATTAATTTAGAACTTAAAATGTTCTGAACAAAACTCTAAGAGCTGGGACAGATGCAAAAGTTAGATAAGACATGGTCCTTACCCTCACGGGGATTATAGAGCAGTAGATAAGGTATAGAAATAGATAATTATGTATATAAACACACACACACATATGCATTACAGAAATACAAAGCAAAGGACTTGATGATGTATTAGAGTACAAATTGTTTTTGACGGTGGCAATCAAGTAAGGCTTTTTGAAGTAGCCTTTTAATTCAGCTTTAAAGGAATTCACCAGAAGAAGGAATGATAGATTCATTTTAGGGACATTTGAACAAAGATATAGAAATGAAAAAAAATATAGGACGTGTTTAGAGATGGAACATTTAAAAGTTATAACAGCAAAAGATTGTAGAAGGCCTCAAATGCCAGAAAAGGAAACTGCAGTACGGAGTTGCTGAAGATTTTTGAGCAAAGAGTGAGTGAAATCGTTGTGAAGAATGATTTGCATATAGGAAGCAACCTTAAAGACCAACTTGTAATTTTATAGATCAAGACCTGGAGAATCTTTTAAGTTATTTGAGAAAAGTCAGATAAGAAGTTAGTAACAGAGTGAGGATGAAAACCCAGATTTCTTCTAACTAGTATTTCTCATTAAATCAGTAGTCCAAAATTGTGTGTCCAAAGCAATCAGAAACTATTTCTGAACCAATGTTTCTGGTTCTTGTCTTCTTAACATGTATCCTGTCTATCCAAGCTAGAACTTTTATTCACACTATGTATTTCCTTGTGCTTAACTATATTTATTTATTCCCTTAGATTCAAATATAGACTTAATTTTAGTGTGACTTCAATTGCTTCAAAATATCACTATTATACCAGTGTTTATATTTTCTCCAAAGGTTCAGTGCTTTTAATTCTTAGTAGCCAGCATAAAATAATTGTTAGTATGAAACTGAGAATTAAGACCCTAAAATTGATAAACATATTTAGTTAAAAAAATGTTTTTAGTGCTTCAAGGATCTGCCATTTCCAAGTATGGGTACTCTCTTGATGAAGTATACTCTGTATACTTCAACAGATGATCAATGAAATCTGGCTAACCTGATGATGAGCTTTCCCTGTTTGGATAAACTGGTCCTTGGTTGACAGTCATGAATTTCATTACCAGATCTGTTCTTGAAGCCTTTCCAGCTTAGTAAGACCTCCAAAAGCCTTCCTGGTTCCAGAGGCTTAGAGAAACTCAGGATCATCTCTCTCTACATCATAATGAAATGGGGACTGTAAGTATTTCACCATTCAGTCTGCCCTTTTCTGGACACTTCAACTTAACAATGTCCTTTTTAAATGGTGACATTCATAACCAAATATATATGGCTCAGAAATGGTTCTTGTCTTCTTAACATGTATCCTGTCTATCCAAGCTAGAACTTTTATTCACTATGTATTTCCTTGTGCTTAACTATATTCATTTATTTATTCCCTTAGATTCAAATATAGACTTAATTTTAGTGTGACTTCAATTGCTTCAAAATATCACTATTATACCAGTGTTTATATTTTCTCTAAAGGTTCAGTGCTTTTAATTCTTAGTAGCCAGCATAAAATAATTATTAGTATGAAACTGAGAATTAAGACCCTAAAATTGATAAACATATTTAGTTAAAAAATGTTTTTAGTGCTTCAAGGATCTGCCATTTCCAAGTATGGGTACTCTCTTGATGAAGTATACTCTGTATACTTCAACAGATGATCAATGAAATCTGGCTTACCTGATGATGAACTTTCCCTATTTGGATAAGACACTCATTTGTATGAGCCACTCATTTATCTCATATAAGCATTGTAGACCATTTCCTCAACATTATTCAGATGTATCTATGTGTTCAGGGAAGAATTTTTTCTCTTACAAATCTAATCATAGTGGTCTGACCATATAATAATGCAGACATCCAAATGGGATGGTCATTCCCATAGTACCATTGAATATCTCAGATTAAAAACCATGGTTGGTCTAATGCTGTTACTCATAGAAGTTAGTTACTCATAGTTACTCATAGAAATTACTCATAGAAGCTTAGGTCAAAATAGCAGAAAAGTGAAAGATTCGGTTAATCAGCCAGTTATTTCATTTACATGAAACAAAACAACCGAGTAATTTGTCAACATATAGATGCTTCAGTAGAATCGGTTAAAAGTTTTCGTGCCTGTAACATTAGACAATGTTCAATAAAGCTAAAAACAGTCGATTCTAGAGTTCCTACCTCCCACCTTCATTTTCTTGACATTAGAAAGAATTGAACATATTCAGGAAACTCTCCATTGTTAGAGGCTCAAAAAAGAAAAGAAAAATGGCGTTATGGGATTTTCTGTACTAGTATGATTCTGGTAAGTCTTTTAAATTAAGTTTTAAGTGCTTTCAGTTTCTTTACCTGCAAAGAAACTGTCTTTACATCCTTCTGCCTCTATATTCTTGGATTCTACCCTTCTTCCTATTACATTAATTTTCTTTAATTTGTATAGTGTCCAAATTCAATATAATTTAATTTAACAGACAAATTGTAAATCAATTCACTTGGGAGAGAGGGGGGAAGGAGTGTGTGTACAAATATAATGTAAAAAAGAATAGCCCCTATTCTCAATAAGTTTATAGTCTACTAGATCTCAAACAATAGTTTTCTGAGTACCTAGCCTTGTTTGACATAGATTTCCAGTGCAAGTTTAATAAGTTTCAGTTCTTGCCCATATCAAGCTACCAAAAATATCCAAGGCACAACCAGTTGAGTCATTTTGGCCACCTTGGCAATGATAATGATCTCAAGATCCCTGTCAATCAGACCCCTTTTATTTGTAGATGTGGATAAAATAGCCATGTCAACCTTGTACAGTTTGGTCATTTTGTACTCAGTGATTCAGTACAACTAAGTAATTTGTCCAAGGTATAAGCAGAATCATGCCAAAAGCCAAGGATTTCTACTCTCACCCTAAACAACACTTGCCTTTGTCTCTGCTGAAATACATTATAATTAGCATTTCTTCCTGGGAGAGATAGTAAAACAGAATGCAATTAACTGAAAAGAGACAGCAGATTTTATAGGAAAAAATAAAAAGCCTTTAAAGACTGACTAGACAGATGCATATTCAAAGGTAGCAATTTTGAGGTGGGACAGCCCTTCCTTATTTGGTAATAATGTTCTGAATGTCAGTGAGTTTAACCATAGTCTGCACGTACTTATGAATACACCTTTTGTACATTGCTGTCATGCTTGCTTATAAAATGCTGTTTACTGATTGGAGATAGTCTATTTTCAAAGTGTAGCATGCATTTATATTCATATGCCCACTTCTAGTAGTATTGTATTGTGGTTTACAATTTACTGAGCACCCCCAACTTCTAGAATCATTTGTACTACCTACAATTTTGGTAAAAATTCAAATTACCTAACTTGGACAAGTCATATACACTCTATCTTGATTTTATTCATTGCTGTTCAGTCTTTATCAATCCAAATTTTGGTGACCTCATGGACCATACTGTCTATGGGTTTTCTTGACAAAGATATACTAGAGTGGTTTGCCATTTCCGTCTCTAGTGAACTAACTTTTGTCAGAATACTCCACTATGACCTTTCCATTTTGAGTAATCTGCCCGCCATAATTTAAAGTTTTATTGAGCCTATGCAAGTCTCTCTGCAAGGACAAGGTAGTAATCCAGTTTACCCATCTTTGAAATGGAAATAATAATCCATCTTCCTCATCTCTCCTAGAAGAATGCTGTGAATATAAAAGGAAATAATTAAACAGAGAAGGCAGAGGGAGCTGATTAAAGCACAGTGAAGTAAGATAGTCTCCTAAGCCATCTATAACACAAGAAATTACAAGAGATTGGCCCTTAATTTGGGTTTGTTGGTAACAGAATCAGTATTGGAATCTTTAAAAAAGACTATGGTCAAAGGACATGTCTGTCCTTCTCTTAGCACTTCAATCCACAACTTTCTTTGTCCTGAAAACAGGAACTTTCATTCTGCAAACTGTCTAGAAGGAAAAGAAAAAGAAATAGAAAAGTCCAATCATAGAAAACTGGGGGAAAATGCTTGTGAGTCTGTAATAAAAGATCAAAAACCAATTGTGAAAAAACTGAAAGCAGATGTGGATTGCAAAACTGTATAGCTGGGCGAAGGGAAGCTTGGGAAAAAGAAAAGGAAAATGGGCAAAGCTTTTATCTTGTGGTACAAGTACACCAGCCCAGAGATGCACTTGGTTTTATTGAACAGGCAGAAGCAGCTTTAATTTAAAGTTCGCTACACTACCATTCTCACCAATGGGCGCCATTTACTGATATGATTTTGGCAGTGCCTTGAGGACCACTGTGGATTGATGAATGTCCAGGTGCGTAGCTGAATTCTAGCAGTTTGTGCACATAGGAAACTAGGAGGATGTTTGTGATTAGGGAAATCATGGAATTTATTTGTTCACACCATTTTTTCCCCTTGTATGAAATGGAAAACATTAGCTTACCCAAAGCTTGCCTAAATGTTCTATTGGACTTCAGAGTTTTGTGAATATCCTTTATAATTAGAAATAGAACTCTTTTGCTAGTAACATCCATTGTCCCCATCCCATCTTATTCTGTTTAGAGAATATGTAAAAGGTAATCTGATGGGAGTGAGGGAACTCAGGGTTTTAAAAACATACTCTAGAGAACAAATCTACACCAAATGAGCTATTTACCATGTTTAATGTAAACTCAGTCTATTTGAGCTATTCAGAACTAGGTTACTGAGTTGCCATCTGTATCAATCCCATTCCTGGATGTCATGCCCCTGTTAATGAAATCTGGAAGTGAGATTGTAAATGGACCTAGTGAATGGTAGATGTCAGCCATTGCGTGATGGGCAATCATCAATCATCCATTGTCAGTTATTTCTGTCTCAGTGAGTAAGCCTTTATTTAAAGCATAAAGTAAGAATGTTGCCAGACCACAGGAACAAGCCCTGAGCTGTTTGCAGGTGCTGCTATTCACAGCTGCCAATTAAACCCTGACATTTCCATAATGGCCATGAGGCAAAGCATATGCAATTGACATACACATTTTAAAAAAGAAAATCAATCTTAGATTATCAATACTCATGTCTTTATTTTTTTCCCAGGGATTCAATGGCCTACTTGGGAAATGGCTTATTACAGAAATAGGGAAAAAGAAAGAAAAGCAGAAAAATTAGGGTGAACCAAATCATCATGGATATACAGAGAATTTTTCTACTAATTAAATTGAAGGGGACTCTTAATTAAGAATCTCAGTCTCATGTAAGGGAAGTCTTCCTATGTAAATCAGAAAACTCTCTTTTTGGGGACTTATAGTTTTGAAGCATCTCTTTCTCATTTATTCTTATTTTTCCAGTGTCTCCATTTTCCTTAACCTACAGTATTAGTTTGCCAACCCAATTGAGTGAATATTTTCTGACCATGTAAATATATTCAGTTTTCCTTATTAAAAACACATCAGGAATTACAACTAATAAATTAATATTGTATATGGGCATATATGAGAAGATATATTACTATAAATAAATAGTTTCAAAAAACCATATTTCTAGAGAACAATAAACTGCTCAGGATTGCTTTCTGACATTTTTAGCTAGAAAAAAATGTGAAATTTTTCTAACAGTTCTCAGCTGTTTGTAGTTATTTCAAGGGTGTGTTCATCTGTAAGTAAATACAGAAAAAGCAGGGCCTACATTCACCTTTCCAGGGATATTTCATCACTTTCTAATTGCTTTACTCTATTTTTCTGCCTGTAGCCAGCAAGAAAAAATAAGGTGAAATCTAGGGGCAAGCATGGCTATTTTAACTGCATTATTTTTCCTCATCAGTTCTCACAGAAATGAAGATATTTTCAATCATATTAAACCCATTTAAAGTTATCTCTTGAACCTACTATGGAAGTCTTATCATTGCTGAAATTATCTTATCAAGCAAACAAAAAGAATGAAAATCCGTTTTTCAATGTAAGTATATTCCCGTTTTCTATTTTCAGCAGTCATACTTCATTGCTTAATTCCACCCCCCCATCTTCTGGACTTTTTGTTTTTTCTTTTCCTTTCCATCTGGCTGAGCTAACAGAGTTCCTTCCATGTTCTCTGAAATCCCCTATTCCCACTGATTTCAGGGACATCTGTTAGGGAGGGCAGAGTTGACAAACTCGGAGTCTCTTTCAAATAAACATAGCTGATGGTTCCAGCAGGTGATTCTGTTTCTTCAGGGTGATAATTTTATTTTATTTTCTTGCTTTTTGAGGTGGGAGTAGGGATAGGGGAAACAGCAAAAAGAAAACTGGAATTCTTTTTGAGATCTGAGTAAGCCATCTTTCATTTTAAAAAGAGAAATTTTGTCATTATAACCTATATAAGATGTATTTCTTTTAACTGACCATTTTTATAACTGAATTTTTTTAAAAATAGAAACTATTATTGCAATCTACCTGACATAGTGCTAAAGGTCTGAGAAAAAAATTTTTTTTTAAATTTTATTTTATTTGCATAACATATGTGTGGGTAATTCTTCAACAATAACCCTTACATAGCTTTCCGTTACAAATTTTTCCCCCCAACTTCCCCACCCCTTCCCTAGATGGCAGGATATCCACTACATGTTAATTATGTTAAAATATTGGCAAATCGAATATATGTATACATATTTCCAAACTTATCGTTGTTGTGCGAGAAAAATCTTATCTACACAAACGATATATCAGATAAAGGAAACACAATGTAAGCAAACATCAATCAAGGAGTATGAGAATGTTATGTTGTGGTCCACATTTCGCATCCCTCTCTCTGGGTGTATATGGCTTTCTTCAGTGAACAATTGGAGGTGGTTTGAAACATTTCATTGTTGAAGAGAGCCATGTCCATCAGAATTAATTGTCATATAGTACTGTTGTTGCCGTGTATAATGATCTCCTGGTTCTGCTCATTTCACTCAGCATCAGTTCATGTAAGTCTCTCCAGGCCTCTCTGAAATCATCTTGCTGGTCATTTCTTACAGAACAATAATATTCCATAATATTCATATACCATAATTTATTCAGCCATTCTCCAATTGAAGGGCATCTATTCAATTTCCAGTTTCTAGCCACTACAAAAAGGGCTGCCACAAACATTCTTGCACATGTGGGGCCTTTTCCTTTCTTTATGATTTCTTTGGGATATAAGCCCAATAGAAATGCTGCTGGGTCAAAGGGTATGCACAGTTTGATAACTTTTTGAGCATAGCTCCAAATTGTTCTCCAGAATGGCTGTATCAGTTCACAGCTCCACCAACAATGCATCAGTGTCCCAGCCCTCCCACAACCCCTCCAACATTCATCATTAACTTTTCCTGTCATTTTAGCCAATCTGACAGGTGTGAAGTGGTACCTCAGGGTTGTCTTAATTTGCATTTCTCTGATCAACAGTGATTTGGAGCACCTTTTCATATGACTATAAATAGTTTTAATTTCATCCTCTGAAAATTGTCTGTTCATATCCTTTGACCATTTATTGATTGGAGAATGGCTTGAATTTTTATAAATATGAGACAGTTCCCTATATATTTTTGAGATGAGACCTTTATCAGAACCCTTGAATGTAAAGATGATTTCCCAAATTATTACTTCCCTCCTAATCTTGTCTGCATTGATTTTGTTTGTACAAAAACTTTTTAACTTAATATAGTCAAAGTTATCTATCTGGTTTTCAATTAAGAGTTCCAGTTCTTCTTTGGACATAAATTTATTCCATCTCCAAAGGTCTGAGAGGTGAACTATATTACATTCCTCTAATTTACTTATAGTATCACTCTTTATATCCAGATCATGAACCCATTTAGATCTTATCTTGGTATGTGGTGTTAGATGTGGGTCAAGCCCTAATTTCTTCCACACTAGTTTGAGAAAAATTTTTAAAAATTATTACTGTGTAGAAGATACAATAGTGTTTGGAAAAGGAAAGGATTATTAGGTCCTCCAGTTAGAGCTAAAATGAAGTTGAAATATCATCTAGCCCAATTCACTCAATTTAAGATAAGGGAACTGAGGCAGATCCCTAGCTAATATCACCTTTTATTTTCATACATTACATAGTAGGTTCTCAATAAATGTTGAACTTGGGATGAGTGATATAAAATAGAGCCTGTCATAGAACATATAAATACTATGCATACATATGTATATATATACATGTATACCTATCTATTTGTACTATATGCATGTGTATCAGTATCTTAACATATCAAGGACTTGTGATTTTGCCAGTATAGGAAAGTTATATACATATATATATACATATATTCAATAATTCAGTTCAATTCAACAAACATTTATTAAGTACCTATTATGTACTAGGCACTGCACTAAACAATGGGGATAAAAAAAGAAATTAAAAAACTATATTGACACACACAAGTGCTATAGCACTTCCTCATGATACATTATTAAGATGGAAGTGTTATGACCCATCTTCACAAACCTACCCATTCACAAAAAAGCTATTTCTCTCCTTAAATGATGAGATAGGCCTTGCCCAACCTTAATGAACAATCAGACCAACCAATAGCGTCTGTACTCCTTGAAAAAGTGTTAACAACGTTAGGCACAGCAGGTGTCTTTTCTTGTTAGCTTAGCAGATTCAATATTACCAAGCCACACTCTTAATGTCTCTCCTACAAGCATCATCTAATGAAGTCTGTTTTATTATTTTAGTTTAGCTCACATCAGAAAGATAATCTGACTTCACTGCCATTGTACACTGACAGTCTCAAATTGCATTGACGGTCTCAAATACCTCCAGAATCTTGGCAAGGGTCCTCTGTAGATAGGTGAATTTCTACAGGTGGTTACTTAGCAGGCATAAATTGCTTTTGATAGTATCTGAAACTGACACTATATTGTTATCAGGATAAATTAGTATTAATAAAACAATGGAACCTATGATTCTTTCCATGTATGGAGTTACATGTGCACATGTAACTTGATCCTATTTTACCCTCTACTTATTAAACTTTCTATTTCATTTTTTTCCTGTTCTCTTGGTATCACAAGCCACTTGCATCATCACCTTCAAATATCCCTCTCAGCAGAGGACCTCATCTCATAGTTCATTTAGAAAATTGAGATCATTTATCACAATTACCCTTCCTCCTTCAAGTCTATTTCCTTTACCTTCCTTTGCTCCTTTCTTAGAGCATGAGATAGAACTTTTTCTTACCAACAAGCCCTCTACTTGAGCCCTTGACCTTGTTATCCTCCAAGATTGTTGCTGTTGTTCATCCTTTGTTCTTGAAGAGAACCAAAGATATCAGAAGGGCAATGTCTTAACTTTCAAATAAATTGAATTTAAGTAAAAAAGAGCTGTGCAAAGTTATTAGCCCCACTCTCTCTTCTAAAGTTATTAGAATCAAGCAGCAAAACATAGATCAGCATGACTGGTTATGGTCCCCCCTCTACCAAGAGCTTGCTTATTTGATCATACCTTCCCTCTACCCAAGTTCCAGCCCTTCCTTATCCCTAGGTCCTTGCTTACTTCCTTCAAACATGTAGAGATTGTCTTTATCCTTAAGACAATAACAATAAAACTAATAAAAGCAGCAGCCACAAACCCTTTACTTCCATCCCTAGAAGCTACCACTTCTAGTAGTAGAAGCTACTACTAATCCTCTCTTTGATTTCAAAGTTAAACTCCTAGGTAGACAAAGTTGTCTACAGTGTTGTCTTCACTTTCTCAGCTCCCACTTTTCTTAATCTCATTCCTTTTCATTTTTATACGTATTTTTTTCCTGAGATTATTTTCTTCAAAATCATTAATTTCCTCATTCTTACTAAATTCAATAACCTTTGCTCAGTAACTTGACTTCTCTATAATGTAGGACACTGTTGGTTATTCTTGCTGCTGGAAACCTTTTCCTTTCTAGTTTCCATGACACTATTGAGTCACAGTTTTCTTCTTATATGAATGACTGATTCTGCTCAGTCTCCTTTGTAGGATCACTAATCCAATTTTAGACACATCACATGTTCTGAATAAATACTTGTTGACTGATTAGTTGAGCTTATGATCTTTGATATCCTTATTAGATATTTACCATCAATGCTGTCTTTCTTGCTTCTTCAGTTTTCTTGTAATTAGCAGCTTGCTCTTCACAGATTCTTGTGTCTTTTCTCTCCTTCTCTGTATTTATGACCCTTTAATTCACTTTCCTCCCAGGGAGTTCCTTCTATATTATGAGAACCTGCATGTCAGTGAGCATAGACTGAGATAAATTCATGACTGTCCAACATCTAAGTCTTGACCTTGGCTTAAGCACCTGCCTTAGAGAACTAGGCTAGGTATTGGGGAGGCACAAAGTTTAGATAAAGCATGGTTTCTTCAAGGAAATCACAATCTAATTTAGTGATGAGAGGAAGATTGCTATAGCACACATTATGACACGATAAGTGCATTATAGAAAGAAAATACCAAGTGCTATTAAAGTTCTAAGACAGTACAGTGATTAGAGCACTGGATTTGGAGCCTGGACGATTTGAGTTCAAATCTTGCCTAAGATAATTGATGGGGCCTCTGGACAGGTAACAACATTTCTTCTCAGTCTCAGTTTCCTCATCTGCAAAGTGGAGATAGTAATCTTTATCTCAGAGTTGTAAGGATCAAATGTGGTGACATGTAAAGTACTTTGAATATCTTTAAACTCTCTATAAATGCTAGCTATTATTGCAGGGAAAATTATTACTAATATGGAGGAAGGGGAGCCCGGAAGACTTATTGGAGGAGGTGCAGGTTCTATAATAATAATAATGTCACTGACATAATGCTTTAAGGTTTGCAAAGTACTTTACAAACATTGTCTTATTTCATCCTTACAACAATTCTGGGAGGTAGATGCTATTGCTTGCTTCATTTTACAGATGAGGAAACTGAAATAGACAAAGCTTAAGTGAGTTGCCCAGGTTCACACAAGATAGATGGATTCAAATTCAGTTCTTCCTGACTCTAAGGTCCAGCATTTATTTGCTACACTATCAGATGTTTGAAGATGATGGGGCAGAATGTTTCTCTTGCTTGTTCTGATCATAAGTAACCTTTGTTTGCAACTTTTCAATCACGGGGAATTCATGTAACCTTCCAAGGTAGACCATTCCATTTGGGGACAATTCTTATTAGGCAGCTTTTCCTTTAAGCCTATTCATCTTCCATCTAACTGTTTTTCAGACACTCAAAGATAGCTCTCAGAATATTTCTCAGGAGATATTCTCCCTCAGTCTTTTTTACTCTAAACATCCCCATTTTTTTTGAACCAGTCTTCATATGATAAGAAGTTTATATTTCACTCAGTTGTTTTTAATCTGTTTCTAACTGGCATCATCATTGGAATTCTTAACTTTGGGATGCTTATTTTAGATATTTTCAAAGCTGAAACACACAAGCCCTTTTATTTCCTTTCTGCCTACTTCCAGTCCCATACATGGAAAGCCACATATTATGCAAGAAATTAATCATATCAGAGCAAAGTAGCTACTGAAAAATTGCCAAACACCATAAACATTGGTCAAAATGCAGTCCAACCATTTGCACACAGAATAATTGAAGCTATGGATTCACTGGGGTAACTAGCAACTTTTCATTATGAATTATAAAGCTTTTCAAACATAAAATGATATCTGAGAGGAGTGCATTACCTAAAAGGTTTCGATAAGCAATGAAAGGAGCTTTAAAATATGCAGGAGGGATCAATCATCCAGACGTCTAGCGTTACTTATACTTTGTGGCGTCACACACATTCCTTGATAAACAATGTCCCATAACCTCTGAGCATTCCCATTATTTTCTTCAGCATCCAGACATAAGAAGTGACAAAAATGTCATATGATGTTTTATTTACTGATATAAAACAAGTTCTACTGGAAGTAGGCATTCCACGACAATGGAGGTTTATGAAGCCCATTTCCCGGCACAAAAATGATTCACTTTGTTCAAAGAAGATATAAAGCCTGTTGTCTGTGATGAATTTTAATTGAAATGTTACTCACTGAAGGCATTAATTTCTTCCATTTAGGAGACGACAGACCCTGCTTCCAAGACTGAAGGACAGCTGTATGAACCCTGAAAAGGGGGGAGCTGGGGAGTCTGGTCAAGCTTTTTGACACTTGAAGGGCAGAGACTCCTTTCTGTTTTTCAGGTTTTACCTGCCAAAATTAGCACTGAACTGTCTTTTATCATCATCATTTTCCCCAATTCTAAGAGAAAATTAGGGTAAGGAAAAGGGGGGTTGATTCTGGTTTTCCTCTATCCTGTAAAAAAAAAAAATGGAAAAGGAGGAAGGGGAAGAATTGTGAGGTGGAATGGAGAGGAGAAATAGTAACAAATAGCTCCCTGCCTGGCATTTACTATGGAGCACTAACTGAGGGCTGGCACTTCATTTCTCACTATTGAAATTTTATTGAAGATAAGATGCGAGATGCAGCAGGGTGGGATATAAAGCAGCCGACAAGATCGGATGCAATTACCAATTCCGTTCTCAGGGACAGAAAAGGCTTCTGGAAAGACTGCTGGGTATGAATGTGTTCTATCGGCATTTCTTAATGCTGGCAAAACTGAGCTCTAAAAGGAAGGGCATGACAAAATGGCTCCCAAAGAGGTTAAAGAAGGAGGACGATTTATGGGAGCACAGTTCCAGGAACTGGTAGTTCCACAAAGGATAAAACTCATTTATAAGCCCTCATGTGATTAAGTAGACAATTTCATTTAGTAAGGGTTCCAAGAGAAATTTATTTACACTCACAAAACTGCTTTGGTTTAATATAACAAGCTGGCACTTTTCTCCATACATTACTCCTCCTCTCCACATCCTCTTATACTCCAACCAAGCTAGACTATTTGCCCTCACCATGCACTTTCTCTGGCCTCTGCCTTTGCTTAGGCTGTTCACTGGTACCTAGAGTGATTCCCTTCCCTTCCCTGAGGAATTCCTACCCATCTTTGAAATGCTACCTCCTTCAAATTCTCCCTGATGCCCTCAATCCCGAATGCCCTTTCTCTACAGTGGGCAGTGTAGTTGAAAGTGTAGATATATATGAGGGTTTCAGTCCCACTCCAGAGACTTTGCTGGGATTTTAAGAGTCTTTTGCAGAGTCCCTCCAGACTTGGTCTTTCTTATCTGTAAAATGGAATTAACCTTATCAGTAGTACCAATCTCAAAAGGTTAAGTTAAGAAGCTTGAACAAGAATGAATGTAAGTGTTTTGTAAACTATAAAGTACCATATACTTGTCATGCCCCTGATTTACTTATATGATATATTGTGGTATGTCAATTTATGCATGTGTCATATAGCCTCACTAGACTAACTGTAAGCTCCATGAAGGCAGGATCAATGTATCTAATGTTCTCTCTTCTTTTTTTTTTTCTATTTTAAATGTTTTTATTGATAGCTTTTGTTTCTCACATCTTCTATTTTTGTAATTAAAGCTTTTTATTTGTATAACATATATATGGGTAGTTCCCCAACATTGATCTTTACAAAGCTTTCCATTACAAATTTTACCCCCAGTCCCCTCCCCTCCCCTAGATGGCAGGAAGTCCACTACATGTTAATAATGTTGAAATGCTTGACAAGTTATGCAAGAAAAATCCTATCTACAAGAAAAAAAAAAGAATCAGAGAAAGGAAACACAATGCAAGCAAATGTCAATAAGGATCATGAAAATGTTGCGTTGTGATCCATATTTCATTTCCCTCTCTCTGGGTGTATATGGTTTTCTTCAGTGAACAATTGGAACTGGTTTGAGACAATTCTTTGTTGCAGAGAGCCATGTCCATCAGAATTGATCATCATATAATACTGTTGTTGCTGTGTATGATGATCTCCTGGTTCTGCTCGTTTCACTCAGCATCAGTTCATGCATGTCCCTCCAGGCCTCTCTGAAATCGTCCTGCTGGTCGTTTCTTACAGAGAAATAATATTCCATAACATTCATATACCGTAATTTATTCAGCCACTCTCCAATTGATGGGCATCCCTTCAGTTTCCAGTTTCTAGCCACTACAAAAAGGGCTGCCACAAACATTCTTGCACATGTGGGTCCCTTTCCCTCCTCTAAGATCTCTTTGGGATATAGGCCCAGTAGAAACACTGCTGGGTCAAAGGGTATGCACAGTTTGACATAATGTTCTCTCTTCTTCAGAACTTGGAAAACTAATTCAATCATTGAATTTAATCCAATTAAATATACTGGTATATTGTATATTCAGGCCTGAATCTAAGTAGAAGGGAAAAGTGGTTAGAGAGGTAATCTGATTTTCTTCCAATATACTTACTTTTCACAAGATAACTCATTCACAGAGTAGAATAAAAGCTCCCGGAGGACAAGGACTTGTTTCAGTTTTTATCTTAATATACTCACTGCCTAGGACAATGTTATACATAGTAGGTGGTTAATACATATTTGTTGAATTGAATTAATAGACATAATGGATACTTAGTTCCACTCAGCTGTCAAAATAATTAAATCCTGCTTTTATTCAAAGGAATAGGAAACTAATGATTTCAATGGTCAAAAAAAAATTTCTGGAAGTCCAATCTATTGAAATCACACAAACCAAAATAGATGTTTAAAACACAAAATTTCCCTTTTGCCCCCTCCTCTGTCTGTATCTAAGGCAGTTGGGTGGAGCAGTGAACAGAGCACAGGACTGGAGTTAGAAAGACTCAAATTTCTGAATTCAAATGTTCAGACACTTACTAGCTGTGTCACCCTGGCAAATCACTTAACCCTGTGTGTCTCAGTTTCTTCATCTGTAAAATGAGTGGAGAAGGAAATGGCAAACCACTCCCTTAGCTATCTTTGCTAAGGAAACCCTAAATGGGACATGAAGAGTCAGGCACAAGTGAAATGACTGAACAATATATAACCTCTGCATCTGGAAATGTACTTTTCTGTTTTTTTTTTTTCTCCCCTATCTGCCCTATAGCTTTAGCTTGCAAGAACTGTGAGCCCAACAATATATAAAAGATCACCTGACTGTAACCTGAAAAAGCAACAACCAAATTGCATTGCTCCCTCTGCACTCATGAAGTGCTTTATAACCTTACCTGCTACTGTCCTTAGTGCAGAATTGGGCTTTAGGCAACATTTTCCTCCTGTAAATAAAACGATTGGACATAATCATCTTCCTTCTTCCCTTCCTCCCTTCCTCCCTTTCTTCCTTTTTTCCCCTCCCCTCTCTCTCTTAAAAATACAAAACAAAACAAAACACCAACAAGTTGTTTTATATGTATGCCTCTTTTCTTCCCAGCTCTTTTCATATAGAAACAGATATAGATGTAGTTATGGATACAAATATAAAATATATAAACTATAGATATAGAAATAGACAAGCATGCATATATGCCTATGTATAAAGATATATTATACTCTCTGTTTATATACACAAAGATACTTCATCTACATGCAGCTATATGTATATCTCACCCATCCAGAGATAATAAACACGGAGAATAGTTTGGACTTTGCTTGGGTGATTTTCTTTATGTGTTTTCAACTTACCTAACGGCAAACCTCACTTCATTCTACACTACTCTAATTAATTTGACAGGACTGGAAACTTGTTCTTCCCGTTCACACTTATTATTCATCTCTTCAAAATGCCCTGTAGGGAGGATGAAGCACAATAAAGTCACATTTACCAACTCCCTCAATGCTAAATCCGCCTTTTAGGCTGACTCTGCACAATACTGGCAGGGAGAAGATCTGACTTAAGGGCAGCGAAAGAAAAAATGACATTTTCCAAAGTATTGCCTATTTAAACAAGAAGAACAGGTCTTGAACAAAAAAAAACTATGTCCTTTTTGTCTCAAGTTGGGTGCTGGGCTCCAGGGATTCCAGTTTATTTCTTCTGTATTTGAAATCTTTGCTCTAGCCAAAGAAACCGAGTGACTGTTCTTGACAAGACAAGTCTACACTGGTGGGTGTGTGTGTGTGTGTGTGTGTGTGTGTGTGTGTGTGTGTGACAATAATTTCATAATAATTCTTTTCATCTTCCCATCATCTGACTTAAAACATCATCATATAATATAAAGCATGTCAGGTATTTCATGAGGTTATTACAAAGAGATACCTATAAATATGCTAATTTTCAGGGGAAAACTTTTAAATTTGGGAATATCTTTAACAAAATGTTTATAAGTTTGGCAAATACTGGGGGGGGGGAATGTTTAAAAGGATTCTGTGTTCCTTTCTCCCTACCTCTTATTTAATTAAATAATGGGAAATTGCCTCCACAGATGTAGACAATTGATCTATAACTTAGAGAATTGTCTGGGGACATTAAGTGGCTAAATTACTTTCAGAAGATTATAGATTTGGGGCAGCTAGGTGGCGCAGTGGTTAGAGCACCAGCCCTGAAGTCAGGAGGACCTGAGTTCAAATCTGGTCTCAGACACTTCCTAGCTGTGTGACCCTGGGCAAGTCACTTAACCCCAATTGCCTCAGCCAAAAAGCAAAAAAAAAAAAAAAAAAAAAGAAGATTATAGATTTAGACCTGGAAAGAACCTTAACAATCATTTCGTATATGTGAAGAAATTGTGAACCAGAGATGTTTAGGAGGTCAGATGTCTGAATCACATGGATAATAAGTAGGAGAGTTGTAATTTGAATCCAGCTCCTGATTCCAGATTCAGTGCTTTGGCCCACTCACACAACTGGGATTTTGTTCATAGGTTTCCTTGTTCAAATAGGAGTTGCTCTAGACTCTACACTGTCCCCATCATCCACAGTTATTATATCTCTAGAATCTTAAAAAAATAATAAACCAAAGCACAAAGATGCAGTTATTACCCAGTTTAAGAGTAGTCCTGTATTCACTATCCTATGCTGCTTCTCAAAATTTGCATAAATGGATAATTTTAAAAAAAACAACTAGGTTTTTGGGGGGGTTTTTTGCATACATCATTGAAATACTTATGAGTGTTTCTTACTCCTAATAATACAAAATGATCAGTTAAGACTGTTGATTGCCTTCAAGTTAATGGGTTGCTAATCAGAAAGAGTCAAATTTTTTTCTATTTCTAGTGGACATTTCTGATGGCCACCAATAGCATCACTCTGCTTTCTGGCATATTGTATAAAGCCTTTGCATATATATCTCTATGATCATATACTCTGTTTCCTACATATGTATCCATCTTTGTATTTTTCTATAGGTTTCTCTTCTCAGTACAACCCAGACTCTCCATCTGTTATGACAGATATTTATCCATAGCTCCCTAGATGGTACATGAAAGAGAGATAATAAGGAGATTGCTAGATATTTGACCTGCCTAATCTTTTGTTAATTTTGTGTCCACTCAGAAATATTCTACTCCTTTTTTCTTTGTTACATAAGGAAGATGGTTTAGGGAACTAATTAATCCTTTAAAAAACAGCTGATCTATCTTGTTGTTAGCGATACATTTTTAATTGTTCATTTTAGTCAAGCATCATTTGAACACAAGTCAATTTGCAATTTTATTAGAGTACAGGAAAGGCCTGGGGTCTATTCCTTTTTCTTTTTTAAAGGAAAAAAAAGTTTCTGGCAAAAATTCATAAAGAATGTTAATCTTCTAATTAATTTTATGTATCAAGAATTAATGTGTCCTGCTATTTAAGCAGAAGTCATCTTGCCAAGAAATGCATTTTGTCATACCTTTCCCTCCAGGAAAACCTCTTTATAAGCTTTGTGGCAAAATAGCCTGGCAACTAATGACAAGCTTTGAAGCAACATTTACAAGCCATTTGCTTTGATGATATCGGGAGCTTCTCCCCCCACCCAATCCCCCACTCTATTCTAGTCCCATTGTAAGTCTAGTACACATGCTGTACGCCCTTTGAAAACTAATCAATACAGTAAGATTTGTCAGGTTGCAGCTGAATAGGATCACATCTTTTAACTCTTTTCTTGGTTGACTTGTTGTACACATTTTTAAGTTAAACCTTATGAAGGGAGTTGGATAAGTTATATTTACCATATTCACAGGAGTACTAGTGTGACATGGCTCTTTCTTCCGTATTTTAACATCAAAAGCTCATAATCTGTGTAAGTTAACCTTCCATAAAACTAAAATTATATGGTCATCATACATAATCTGTTGATTGATTACAGCTGTCAAAAAGTCACAAATAGTGAATGTTTACCAGAGTTGCCCCATGAAATTATTACACTCCCTCCACCCAATCAAGAGAAAATAGACAGCTTATGTTCCTAGGTTAGAAGACTGAAAGAGGCAAGTTTTTTTTTTCTTTGTGAGTTTTTGCTCTTTTAAAAATCAATGTTAAAACCTTTAGGCCTGATTTTTCATTTCAATGTCTTTATGTCATGCGCCTCCACCATACCTCGCCTAATTTAATAAGATGCACGCTAAGGAAGTACTTACTTATCAAGGGTTTCAGATGACACATTATTATTGGACTCAAAAGTCAATATTTGCTAATCATGTTAGTACAGGAACTGTTCCAGGCCTACAATGCTTAAATTGCAGAGATATTTAAGATTAATTAAACCTTTTCCCCCCTTCTTTCAAGCATCTTTCCTCTACCTACATGGAATGGGTATGCTATCTTAAGGAAAGCAAATGGCACAAAAGCTTCATGACTACAGGCGGTCTTTAGACCCCCATTTACATCACTGTCCTTAGGGTCTGATCTTTCACTTTGGCCATGGTTTGAGGAACACTAGCATGTTTTGAAAGCAAAGTTCACTGATTTCCTGTAGCTAATCAGAGAAGAATGACCAGCTCTAAACCTATGAACATGGAATCTATTATTTTTTATGTCAAGGCAATGTCGAAATAACATATGGCCTAGTTGTCACCCTTCCTCCCCTTTTTCTTTTAAATATGGTAAATATGGGTAAACTTGAGCCATCTGAAATTTAAAAACTCAGTACCCTTTGCTCAGAATAAGCATAATGTGGACCCGTGACTGACTATGGGCTTACAACATGACTTCCTGAACTCCTCACCTCTCTCATTTTTATTCTCTGATCAGAGGCAG